>FWPY01000011.1:0-28556 GCA_900174645.1 Sonneratia alba
AAAGATTAGCAAAGGACAATAAGATTGATTGACGTTTCATGTGGAGGCGAACACATAGGCCGATTCCCAACACAGCTGCCAACGAAAGCGAGACATGAGGCAAATAGACTTATCGAGTTCCCATCATAGCAGGATAAGCACAGGAAAAAACGTATTGCCACTCAATAGCTATTAGGGGCAATACCACAATAATTAGCTAAAAAGAATTTCTTGTGTGATAGCTGATAGATTGATTAATTATTCAGATGGTCATGGATTGCTTACGAAAAGATAGAAACGGCAATCGCGGCCTGTGCTCTCTCACCATTGGAAAAAAACCAAAAGCAGCAATGTCCACCCTCGACTCATCGACAAAAACCAAACTTGCAGACAGGAAAAAAACTTCTACCACAAACCACGTCGTGCCCTGCTGCCATTTCGTCTCACTTCTTCCGGACCCGACGGGGGGACATTCAGAGCCTCTTCCTCAAAATTGTGCCGATTCTTTCCTCCGTCACTTCAAACAATCTCTAGCTATGATGTATACTGGAGCGATTGGAAGGAACAATCTGCAGCCATTTCCTGAGAACAAATAATAGTAAATAATCAATTAGTAATTTGGCGTTCCTTTTTCTCTCCCCGTGTCGTGTCCCCCCCTGGTGATTTCTGGAATTTTAGGAGTAAAAAGCACAGAATCCTCCATTTGGCTGAGATAAATGGAGGGAATTCACGGGCTTTTGGAGGAGAAAAATGGATGTGTACGGTTATTCTGCCTCACTGCGAAAAGACGGTTTCGGATAGATTTTTTGTCCGAAGGGACCTTTGTTGCTGTCCCATTGTACTTTCACTTTAAGGAAAAAAGTCAAAAAAATGGAAAACTTCAATGGAAGCCAACCACGAGGGAAGGGAGATTACCGGAGAGATTCTGATTGAGAAGGGAAAAATGAGACGTTCATGTCCTCAACCATTCAAGAAAGGGGCCGGGCCCTAATAGGATGATTTCCACTTCCAGATAAGAATATAATAGAAATTTCGCAGTTAGGTTATAACTTCATTTTAACCATCTTTTTTAATTCATTCTTACTTTTATATGGCTTTAATTTGCCACCCATAGCCCCCACCTAGTGTCCCACAAAAGCAAAGTCCATTGTCCGTTCAGCTGAGTTCCATACAATTCTGACGAAATGTACCGACATGAAATAACCTCGGTGTTCCAGTCATCATCCACGGCAACCAGTGATCCAGCGTGTAACAAGGGAGACTACCACGGGACTTCGAGTTGGCACAGGATCGTCGAGGTTACCATCCTGGCCATTAAATAATGTTGGGCTCCACTGTTTCATCATTTTTTTTATCATGCCAAAAAGTGATAGGATTGGATAATCTCCATAAAAATTCCAATTACCCATTTGTGATTTGTTTCTACTTCTCACTAATTGAATAATTCTTTATTACCTCACTTTTGGAATTATTTTACTAGTTATGTAATGTTTTTTAGACTCTCGGAGCCTCACTTAGAATAAATATAGAACTTCTTAATTTAAAGTGTAGGTGGGACGGTTACGTAGATTATTACAATAATAGAACCAGTACTGAGTGCTACTACTGTTTTAATTTCATCTTATTAAATATTGAAAACCCTAACCTACATAAAAACCCTTTCATTCTTACTTTAAAAATAATCGGTTTTTTTATTCCCGGCAAGATTATTACAGGTGAAAGTCTTTTTTTTTTAAACTAATCGAAACCGTCGCCACCATATCCTAATTAGTTTTGCCCCAGTTTAAGTAAATCTTACGTGTACAAGACTGCCATAATCCAATCTAAAATAGTAAAATGGTTTTCCAGACGGATCTGTCCCGGGTCCGGGCTTATATTAAAAAAAGTACGTTAAGAGGCTAACCCACGTTCACGGTAGGGTGCTCGAAAATTCGAGTCCTTCGTGCATGAATGATGAGTGGTGTGAAACACTCGATCACGCTCACGGCTGATGGATCATTACCAGGTAAAGCTATTATAGGGCATCTAATATTTTCAGCTTCACAACCGCATATTGTATGAAGGGTCGCTATGTCCACATGATGCGAGGGAGATATTGACGATTGATTGATTGATTGATCTTTATTTTCATTGCCGTTCTTAGTAGGCACCGCACCAATTATTGGTACGTGACGCGTTGCATTTTCTTAGCTAGCAAAATGGCGGATTATGATGTGTACACTGATTTGTCTCCCCCTGCAACTCGTTTGGGCATTGAAATTAATGTTCAGAATTGACTTAAAGTCATTCCAAACATTTAGAGTTGGATGTCAAAATTTTACAATTTTCCCGATTAAAAAAAAATTTGATGTAAAATTGCTAAGGTATCATATTAAATGTACAGATGGAGAAGCTGGTCTAAAATCAACATAGCATACCTACACACACATATTAAATTTATCAAATTGACCTTTTTAGTTAACTAGGACCTAATTGCTACCTGAAAAGAGTTCGTTTATGTACTGAGATTCTGAATAATGGAACTACAATGAAATTCTACATACTCATCACTATTTATGAGATTTGGAAAAACGGTGAGGAGGAGGAAGAAAATGGTTATACCCTCGTGCTTTAATTTCTCCTATCTATTAAGTTGCGATCCTAATTGATGCAGCAAGATTGAGGAAAGGATAGGAATCAAAACTCATTGAGATTATGAAGAATGATGAGAGTTGATGGCGAGAGCTATCAATACTGTTAATTCGAAAGGAAAACTGAGAATTGAAAATGCTGGGAAAATATCAAACAAATTATATTCAAATCAGAGTAATGCTATGATCGGTGGGTGTTACAATGCAATATATGATAGACGGGGATGAAATAATTAGCAAATTTACCCAAATCTTATATTATAAATATATCCAAATATTAATCTATTATATTTATCTAATGTGATTATAGCTATAAATACTAAATATATCTAATATTATCTACGGAATATGTCATGATATTAACATAAATCTAATATCCTATTAAACTAATTTCTTTATATATATATTTGCATCCACTAATGCTAGGTGTTGATGGCGTCCCGGATCTGTGCCGGCAAAGTTCTGCTCGTCCTTGCGATTTGCCAACACCTAAGGGGTCCCAATTTGGTTTTTCGACGAAAATAAACAAACCCTGATCTTCAGGATGGTGTTCAGAGTACGAACCGTTGAGGCCCTTGGAGTCTCATTTAATTCGCGTCACGAGATGAGCACCACTTGAAAGTAAACATTTCCAGGCAACTTTCCAACATTCACCGCAATTCTTGCGACAAAATCTTGAGAATCTCCGATAGTATTATTGCGATAGGAAACCTATTTTGTTACTTTTTAGTTTTTTCATTGCCAAAGGAATTAATTAATAATTGAAAAATATCGACACAGCGAGCGGGAGCGCACACGCTGTTGGAGCATAGATTTTTTTGCTGACGGCTGTCTCCACATTTAAAGTGCACTGGTACTGCTTGCGGGCTTGCTCACCTTATGGTAAATAAATTTCGTCCGGTAAGCTAATGTGTTTAAACATTTGTTACAAGCAAGAATTTATGCTTTACTCTCTTCCTCAAACTCAGTTTTCAGACAAATTCGTTCTTTCTCCTCCTCCCGTAGACAACTCTATCTAATTCGACAGGATACAGCGAAATAGTTAGCTGCATGAACCGAATTTCCAAATTGTGAGAAACAACTCCATGAAGCGTGGGAAGCGCTTTCGATTGATAATTTGAGCATACAATACTGAGCAACACGTAATTGAGCCGCATGTGTATGACTTAAAACTTTGCATCCAGCACGTGAGTCAAAATTTTGCGTTATATAAGTAAGTCTAGTGGAGACCTTGCAATGTACCAAAACAGGTTAATTTGCGGGCTCATATCTCGCCTGCTGGACTAGAGAACGTGGAATTCAAGCTCGTCAAGCTCGAGTATGTGATGCAAAAGCCCGTGTGAGTAAGCTACACTCATCGGTTGGATAATGGCGTAAAACCGATGAAAAGTTTCTGGAACCTGGTGAAAATTTGGGCCTGTCAGTCAGAAGATCCGGGTAGGTCACAAGGCCCCAGACTAAAAAAAACCCCACTGACTCTAACTCATGGCGTATTACAAATCCTTGGTAAGTTATTTTCGGTCCTGCACCGGATCCATGAGTGTCAAAGGAGATTGAAATAATATGTGAATAAAGGGATATAAGAAGTATATATATAAGAGTTTGACAAATATATCCTTAGTTCTACATTGGGAGTAATGTTAGTATTTCAAAAACCCTCAAAATATCTTCTTAAATGAAAATATTATCGGCCACCAAAGGTAATTAAATGTCAAAATATGGTAAAACTGATGGATTGGTTACAGCTGCACCACCACCTCTCACTCAACAATTAAGAAATTATAAATTTGATTATATCATAAAATTTAACATATTTCTTTATTAAATAATAACAAAATAGGGTGAGGCCGTCCGCACAAAGAGTATCGCCCTGTTCAAATTTTGAAAACCAGTTTTTTTTTGTTTGTTTTTGGTTATCTTGTGTGATATTCGAGGGAATTTCTTGTGGGGGTAACTGCAGGCAGACAAACTAAGCACGCCTATTTATGGGTACAGCCATTTCATGTGGTGCCAGATCGCACGTAGCAAGGCTTTGTCAGTACTGCTTAACTCGATGCTGGACAATGGATGGAGATTGCCTGGTCCCAACACCACCGCCACCACCAACACCTCTGACATGAAAAACATCCTTTTTAACAGTTTCACTTCTTCACTTCCATTCTCAAACCTACATTTTGTTAGCAGTTTTTAAAAGAAAAAATTATTTGGCACCTAAAAATTTATTTGCATTCTAATTACTCCATGTTATTAGGGATAAAAATCATATTAATACAAAATTCATTTATTATAAAATTTAAACTGAAAAGATTTTATTTAAGAGTAAGGAAATAACGTGTAAATTCGGGGGGGGGACTAAAATTTTTATGTTAATATTTTATTAACAATTTAATTAAAAGTATTTAAATGGCAACATAGTATCTCAATATAAAGTATTTCCTTACACCTCTGCTAGTAACAGGTGAATTTAGTTTGCAGCATCGGTTTGTAAGCTCTAAATAGGGATGGCGTTTACACATACTTGGAATTTTAAAAATATTCTAAATACTTTTTAAAAAAATCCCAAAACATGTCCACCATTTTCTGAAAATTTTTCATATAATGGACTAGTTGTTGCATATTGTGTGCTAGTATAGCCAATAAATTTTACTGTCGACTAATGCTTTAGAAAAAAAAAGGAAAAGAAAAAGAAATATCGCATTTCTCTTTTATAATCAAACAGTTGATATGGATACTTAAGAAGAATAATGGTACATTTTAGTTGATTTGTTGAGTAACCATTAACAAAATTCATTGGCTCATTCTCAGAATTTATCTTAATAACATCATGTATTATTGCCCAAATTTAATTTACTATTCGGCTATATAACAAAAGGATGACCATCAGTCATTACCGAGAGGTCATCAATGGCAATTAGGACTGTCGACCACCTTGCCAATGAGGGAGAAATTTGACAGATATCCCCAACGCTGAATTTCACACCATCTTCTTGAGTGACTCCGGTAACTGCAAACAACCCTCTAGGATGAGTTGGGCCCTGGGGAAGCAGTGCCCAGCCCCATCCCCCACCTAGCTATGTCCAATTATTACATCTTGAAGGCATCCCTAAATACCCGTGGCACGTTGTCAACTCTTGCAAAAAGGTAACGACCTTAGGGAATAGCTCAAGTGAATAAAGTGCTATTATATGCAATTTATGAAATTATAGATTTGACTCTTACTTTAATCACCTGTTCCTTTACTTATGTCAGACACATATGTGTTTGCACATAAATATACATTGATCAATAAATTTATGGAGAGTTTATGTTTATGAGTTTGAGAAGAATAATAAATACACCATATAAAAAAAAAGGGGTAAAAAGTGGCCATTGTGAGCATCTATTTTTGCAAAGGATGGGGTAATTGTCCTTTTTATCAAATTTAGGGTAGCTATCGAAATTTATCCTATATAATTTATTTGAAACATAAAATTAGAAATCCCACGGAGTTTAGGTGAAGGCGACCCCCTTCCCCTTTTTCACTCTCCCTCCCTCATAAACCCTACTCCTCCACCGGCTGGGCACAGCGGCCAGCCTCCCGTTGTGTCTGTCTCTTGACTAATGGACTCCACCTCCCTAGGTGGTGACTGTAACTATCCTCTGCCGCCGAGTTGGTGGCTTTTTGTCCCGACGGCCGGTCCGTCGTTTCTCCTCTGACGGTGCGCCTCGTCACCTCCTTTCTGTGGATTTTTTTTGTTTCCTTTCACCTGAGCTCCTCATTACTTCTAGAGGGGAAAAAAAACCCACATATGAACAATACAGTGTAATTGATTCTTTTTCCTAAAGGAAAAAAAATGCAACTGATTATTTTTCTGATGTTTTTAAAAGTGCAGTCTGAGTCGGTTCAAAATGAACATGGACTCGTTTGACCCAGTTACGGTTTGGTCCGTTTGTTTAACATGCTAGTTCGGTTATAGGTCACGGTTCAGACAAATATGAATCGGCTCAAAACCATTTATAAATGGACCGGTTTGGCTCATGAACCGTCTATCTTTTTTAATTTAAAAAAATTATTTTAAATGAATTTATTTTATTTTTTAAAAATTTAAATTGATCCAACAAAATTCGACTGATAATTTGCAGGGTTTTAATGGTCCAGGCCGGTTACAGTTCCAGGTCGGTTTCTAAACGGTTTCGAGCTGGTTCAGTAGGATAACGGTCCTTGTTGGTGACGGTTCAACAGGTCCATATTTTTTACCCCGCCCGTAACCACCCCTTAACCCAATAAGAATGGTTCCGGCCGAGTTAGGAGCAGTCCAGGCCGGTTCCAGATGTGGACAGTTCGTTTCTAGGCCGGTTCGGCCCATTTAACATCTCTATCTTTTTCTAATATATTTCCCTTTTTGCGTCAAATTAATTCTCCTAACTCCTCATTATTATTCCTTGGGACCAAATGGAGGTTGGGGACCCTCAATTATTTCCCATGACTTTTGATCATTCATTGAATTTCACGATCAATCCTTTTGTAGGTTCAATTTCTTGATAAAGGTAATTCCTTCCTTTCGTCAAATTGGAAGCTAACGTCCATTTTCAAGACTAAATCCAGACCCATCCTTTCTGTCGGGGCGATGATGCTATCGAGAACATTCTTAGAAGTTAAAAAAATGAGACTAATTGCATGCTTTCTTCCCTAAGTAACATATATATATATATAGATAAATATTATCAGAATTTTACGAATATAATCTAGTTGAAATAATTTAATATTTCTTTCACTTAAGTAAATTTTTGAATTTGAAACATGTAAATAAAATAATTTACATTTAAAGAAATTTGACCAGTAATATGCCAACTCAACTCTAATTTTGATTAATAAAAATCCATTCAGTTTTTGAATATTTGACGTGTGAAAGAAAAAATGAAAGGAGTTTACCATTAGAAAAGTGTGAATAGGAAGAGACATGCATAACCACCCACCTGGCATGATGACTCATGAGCTTTTTAGCCACCTCCCATTGTCGCCCTTTTGTTTCCGTTCTCGGTTGATTACTTGATGCTGCCTTCTCACCGCTGCCGACACCACCCCTGATTGCAAGTCAATTTCACAGGTAAGAAGCTAAAAGAAACATCATTTGGCGGCGAAAATCGGTGAAATCTATGTCCAGTAGACTCTTATATATATATATATATATAAATTCTGTGCAACTCGATCGACAGCAACACAGATCTGCTCCAGTCGTCACAGTTTTAAAGGCTCTTTGACTCATTAAATGAGCCGAGCCCACGCACCCAGCGACCCAGATGCTCTTGGCATTGATTGAGGTCGTTCCGCCTCTGCAGACGATGGTGATCCATTCACTAGACCTTGTCATTGAAGCTACGGTGAGTATATGTCCCTTTGACCTTCTCGACACGTAACACAAATCGTTGCAATCCACATAATTAGTAAAATATAAAATATTCATAGAATTAAAAAAATAAATTATTGAGAGAAATTCTTTAAAAAAAACTAAAAAAGTTTTAAAAAATTAGAAATAAATTAAATAATCCACAAACTCAGAAAAAAATTAATACCTGAAGATCAATTATCAAAATATATTTTCTCTTGCATGTAATACTTTCATATTGTTTCTAATATTACTTAATTTTAGTTCTAATTTGTTAAAATCCACCACTTCATCTATTTCTTTTTAATTTTTTGGATATTTTTATGTATTAAATTTCTCTCAAAATTTTCTGAAATTTTTTTTCTAAAATTTTCCAAATTTCGTGGAATATTATTTTTAGTAATGATTGGAGGCAGTAAGTGTTGCCAAGTGTTAAATCTGCCACAAATACCTAATATCTTTTTTAGATTTTTGTAGCCCATTCTTAATTTATAAATCATGAGTATTCTAGATTTAATACAAAAACAGAAACTCAGCCACGACATTTCAATTTTTTTTTCAAAGATTTTGCACTAAAAACCAGTATCTTAAAATTGTTCCCGGAGAGCAGGATTTCAAATAAACATAACAACAGACAGGATTAAAGATGATATAACATCATTAACAAAAATTGGTTTAATTAGTAAAATTTGTAGTTTTTTCTATGTAAATATCCATAAATTCATCGGATCATGACCGATCAGTTTATTAAGAGATAAAACTCTTATAAGATAAATAATTTTCATTTAAAATACTATAATATGAAATCTTACTTAAGGATAAGAGATAATGAACCATTTCAATCATGAAACCTTACCCCTTTGTGCCCTTAAATCCATGCTAGGTGGTACCATTTCTAAGTAAGTAAATACCTCTTTTTTAAAAATTCTTCATTGTTTAGAATTTTAAAAAGAAATAGTAAGATTCTATGAGTAAAAAAACAAAATTCCTTAAATTTCCATGTTTTATTTGAATCCTAGATTTGTTTGTTAAATATTACACAGAGCTTAAACTTCAATCAATTGCCAAAGATGGCATGGTACTTTGCCATCATGCTGGAGAAGAAAAGTGAGACACATCGTCGGTTGCCTCCATTTCCTCCACTAACATCAACTGATCTATGAAAACTTATTGGCACCAATTGATCTAAAATTAAATTGACTACTAAACATAAAACTCTTCCAATCATTTTTTTGTTAATAAAATTCGCATTAAAATTGCTAAGAATAAAATATTTTGAACTATCTATCCGATGTGGTGAAGTTGGTTGAGTCCCAACCAACATAAGTTAGCTCAGTAGTTCAATGCCCCTCTTGTCTATAAGTAAAGTATTGAGTTCGAGTACTATAAATATAAACTTGTCATTAATCCTTACATACCTACTATGAGAGTCTTGAATTATAAACTTGACTTATTACATGTTACCAACTTATCAGCGAACTATTCTCTTGGAAGTAATTTTCCTTTGATATTGGATGGTGATATTAAAGACTTGAGAGTATAAATTAGTATATAATATACACTGTTTTAGCTTTTTGACTATTTGAGTTGTTAGCTCACTTTGACCTTGTGAATCCTTGATTCTTGGCTACAACAGATCCTCACGTGTCTAACAGAAGCATGAGATGGGATATCAAGTAAGCATATGAATTTGGTCTTGTAGGAAATGATCTTATCCATAAGAGTATTTAACAGAAAAATAAAAATAGATCATATTAACAAGACAAAAGCATGAAAACACTATTCCCAGTCCAAGGGCTCCACCTTTGATACGCAATAATGAGCGAATCTCATACGTATACTTGTAAAATGTCATATCACTCCGTCACTATCAATAAGAAAAATCAATACATGCTTCATAATTGGCATTTAGAGCACGTTTGCCCCCACATCTCCCTCCTACTTAGGTAGAGTTTTTACTAATTGTTCCCATGCCACCAACTTCTTAATAGTGCCCCTCCTCCATCTATGGGAGAGGTTTGTATTAACTAAGTTTGAATATATGAAATTATAAATTTTTTTAAAGAATCATATCAAGTATAATGAGAGATCTCAGTACTGAAAATAATTTATCATGAAAATACTTATTGTATCATTAATTCATCATTACCATCAGAAAGCTCCAACCTCCCCATCTATTGGAGGGTTGGTGTTAACCAGGTCCAAATACATGAAATTATAAAATTTTTTAATGAATCATACAAAGTGTGACGAGTGATCTTAACATTAGCAATAATTTATCATGAAAATATTTATTGTATCATCAATCCATCATTACCATAGGAAAGCTCCAACCTCCTCCATCTGTTGGAGGGGTTGGTGTTAACCAGGTCCCAATACATAAAATTATAAAATATTTTAAGGACTTATATCAAGTGTGATGAGAGATCTTAACATTGGTAATAATTTATCATAAAAATATTTATTGTATCATCAATCATCATTACCATCGAAAAGCTCCAAGCAATCGAGCGCCATATCATATAAAGCGGGGTCATTCCAACTGTTGCCATACCAATCCTCATCAGCTGCCACATCAAGAGACCAACGCTGATCTCTAGCTGCAGCCTCGCTGCCCTCTTCTGCTATACTGCTCTTCGTGGTGGTGGCCCCACCGGTGGCTCCCTCCTCAATGGTGACCTTGTCATCTAACAGAAGGCTCTCCCACCAACTAGCGTCATTCTCTAGGGAAACAAGCTGTGACTGATGAGATGCCATTGGTGGTGACCTAAAGCTATCACTCTGTGGAATTGTGCAACCAGCTGAGATAAATGTGGTCGTGGCTTCTCCAACCGTCATCCTTGAAAAATTCTTGAAGGCCCGAGGACGAGGTTTTATGACGTCGACTTTGGCCGGTTTCTGAGATTTGCAGTTCTCGTGATACATTAGCTTGCGAGAGGCTGCTTCTTTTTTCTTCAAGTGAGTGTTCCAATAATTCTTCACATCATTTGCTGTTCTTCCCGGGAGCCTACCTGCAATTAGTGACCACCTGTCGAAGAAAGTAACTTCTTCTTACTACAAAATTTTTTTGTCGATATCAATGTTCACTGTTAAGGGTCCTGTTCGTTGGTTTATACAAATAAGATTGCTCAGATTGTGTATATTTACAGAAGCCTTATGTATAAATCTAGCGTTAGGAAGATTATATAAGCCCAAGTTCAATTAATTGATTATTACAAAATACTAGGTGGGGAAGCCACGTATGTGCTTTGCGAGCGATCATGAGAAAAAGTACATCCCGAATTCTAATTGACTGTCGAACTCGATATTATTATAACATTTACAATTTTTTTCATATTATTTTTTTGATACTATCAATTGTTGAGCTGCGTTAATATACAATCTCATGGTTCATTTTTTGACAATCATATAAATATAACATAAAAGTATTTGATTTTACGATTTTAGGGTATAGTTTAGGTAATCATGAGTTACTACATAAGATTAAATGGTTGTCTAATGAGGTGATTCAAAAGTTTGAATACTGAAATGCCCTTAATCTACTTACTATAGAAATAATTCGCATCTAATTAATTACTTATCAACAAATATAAAAGTGATATTGTAGGTAAAATTATGTAAAGTAATAAAGAAAAAAAGATAAACTACATAATTTTTGAAATCCTGATCATGAAGAGTTCGATTAACTAGGGTTTTCGGGTTTAGTTTTTAGATCTTTTATAGAGTATAGAATTTAGGATTAAGTGGTCTTAGAAAATTTTGAAAGATTCTTTGTTATTATTATTATTATTATTATTTCACAATTTCTGTTTTGGATTTTACAGTTTTTTCAGGATTTTTAAAATTTTAAATATTTTAGAACGCATAATGATTTTATTAATTGAATTTGATATTTTATGTTTACAATACACGTGAGAATCATTTCTAAAATCAAAGAAAAATGGCATTTATGATCTTGACAAAGAAATCGTTTATTCATTAATAATAATTAAGATATATAGTAAAAAATTATTATTTTTTATCTATACTCTGGACAAACCCTTGATTTTTGAAAATGTATATTTTAGGTGTCAAAATATGGGATCCCTCCTGGTGATAGTTTTAAAAATTGGATCAAGCCGACCAGTTCAACCAATTCAATTGGAAACTGGTCACTCACCCGATCCGATTCATAGAAAAAAAATACAATTGCACTTTAGATGAAATCAACTCTAGTTGAACTAGTCTGTTCTCAGTAAGACGGATGAATCAAATTGAACCGATAAAAAAATTAGCTAATTTAAAATTAAAAAATAAAAATCAATTATAATATAATTATTTTATTTTATTAGATATATATTTATATTTTTTTGTTAAAATTTTATTTAATATAATAGTTATATTAATGATTTTTGTTATAAAATATATTTAAATTATAATATTATATAAATGTATTAGTAATATTATTTATTAAATATACGGTTCGACTCATTAACCTCTTGGTTGAACCTATGAACCCATGGACCCATGTCTACATTAGTTTCTGGTCCGATTCGATTTTAAAAACTATACTCCTAGTGATCCCTTTTGTTTTTGTAAATTTTCTCAATTTTCACTAGTCGTAAGATTTTTTAATAATAAGATAATATTAGGAAAAAAATGACCCAAAAATTTTAAGAAGAAAATAAAAGAAAGATGGCTAAGATTAAGAATAACATATGACTTTTCTCCCCTTGATAGAAAAGAGTTGGACAATTTGGCATGTTAAATCGTAAACATATACACATATGTCCATATTACGTAATGAAGAAAACAGATATTTGGCATCATTTTTGAACATTTTAAAATGACCTCGAACAAATACGAACTTTATTAATAAAAATTAAGAAATAAGGGTTTGAACCGTAAAGTCACTAAAAAATCTATAACTACCCCCGAATAGCAAATCATGGCTAATTATATGTTTTATTTTTATTAGTTATACAATCTAATTTAGAAATCAATCGACTTATATATTCAAAGACATCCCAACATTATCTTACTTTAATCACATTTAAATCAACATATCCCGTCGATTATATCAATTAAGATAATTTACATCATGTATAGTACAAGTCTTCGCTTATGCTTTGATGCCACATGTCAAGTTAAGAGGATTAACTCCAAGCAGAACTCTCCTTAAGTTTTAACCAGTGATTTTATCAAGTGAAACAGTGTTATCACATGATTGTGTTCACATAATGGCATCAACCAATAAAATTTAGCCAACTTTTAGGCACCAACTTGTAATCCAATTTTAACTATATATATATATATATATATATATATATATCAAGGAATTTTTTCTCTCTAGGCATATGAATAACCTATAAACCTATAAATTTATATAAGTTTATGTGTAATTACATGTGTGAGTAACTACATAAAATGTTATGTGCTCAAATGAATAATTAAATTAACAATATTGTGAACTATTCGCAAGTTATATATACACTCTATTCACTTAAGCTAACCCCTGGGATTCAATCTTAACCTTTCATAGGCTTCATCAATGTTTATTAGTATTTCTTTGCTATTTATTTGTTTAATTTTTATCTATTGATGTTATTACGTAAACATGTCATATGGTGGTAACACTGCACAAGATATCTTTTCTCAATATTTACCCAAGCTTCGGATGGAAAACAATTGCTTGAAGTTGTTAGCATTATCATTTCACTGAAATTTATTCAAACATTTTAGAAATGAACCATATTTATATACAGGCACATGAGCAAGGCATTTTCATGTTGGTATTAGGTTGTCATCGCCAATTTGGATAGGGTTAACTGAAGGAGGGCTCCATTTTCTGATGTGATAATTTGGTTGTAAGTTTCCTCTCTCTTAAAATTTTGAAATTTAACTTGTAAATGCTAATTGTAAATAATCAATCCTGAAAATAAAGGAGGACTTCATTGTATGGTGCAATAATTTGGCCGTACTTTTACTCTCTCTTAAAAATTTTGAAAATTTGAAATTTAAAAAAAAAACAAATTTAGTCCTCAATATTTATTGTTTTTGTCATTTTTATCATAAACCTTTATTTTTTACCATCTTTATTCTTCAATCTTTCACATTGTTGTCATTTGAGTTTTAAAGTTATTTTTTCCATGTTAAAAAGTATGTTTTCCTGTCAAAAACTTTTTTCAATAAAATAAATTCAGAAAATTGAAGATAAGAAAAAAATAAAACAAATTGAAAAAAAAGGAAGGGAAACGGAGGAGGCCTTCACAATGGCCGTAATTGAGTATCAAATCTTTAGGGGGTGGGGCCATGGTTGGCGGCCAACACCCCTCGTTGAGGGTCATCGGCCGATCAAGTCACGGCCCGCAACTCCAATCGAGGGGTGGTGGCCATCGGCCAGGGCTCCACCTCCCCCAATTTCGATTCTTTTATGAATCAAGAATAGGAAACAAATTTTTAGAAGGTGAGATCATGGCCGACAGCAGCCACCACCCCTCAATTGGGGTCGCCAGTCGGTCTGGCGGTGGCCGGCATCCCCATTAGAAGGATTGTGGTCACTGGGCATGCCCCTACCCCTAGAAATTTGATAACCATTCACGGCCAACGAAGGCTACCCTCTTTTTTTTTAATTCAATTTTTAGAATTAAAAAAACATATTTTTGATGGGAAAAGGTTCTTATTGGAAAACATAGTTTTACGACTAAAGTGCAAAAATGTGAAAGGTTTAAAAAAAATGATAAAAAATGAAATTTTAGGACAAAAACGATAAAAATAGTAAATGTTGAAGACTAATACTGCTTTTTTTTCCTAATAATCCAATCATGAAAATAAAGCAAGGAAAAAAAAACACGATGAGTATGTAATGATCTTTATAGGTACCATACATTCTCATTAACAAAATTGGTTAAATATAAAATGACAAAAGTTTGACTGATGCCTTACAAGTCATTAGTTTTTCACTAATATATGTATATATATTCTTTGTTTATTTACAAAGATTAACACTAGCCATAAGTTTGGAAAAGTTTATGATAGATGTCATTGTAATATATTCAATGTATCACTAGTACATACTCTGACATTCTCAAAATCTCTTAAATTCTCCTCGTATGTGTTTAATATGTATCAACTAAGTCAGGCTCGTCTACAAAGAAAACTAATTCAGGCTTAAAATAGATTCACTAATGGAGTGTTTGGTAGCATATATACAATAAGTATTCTGATTTCAAATGGAATTTCAATCTTGTGATTTTGTTGCTCAGTAAAATTTTTCCCTTGCCAATATATAAGATTAAAATTTTTATTATGTGAATATAAATTATAAAATATAGATTAATTTAATTTTTTATTTTATAATTACAAATATATTATCATAAATACGTATTTGAACGTAAAACTTTAATTTTCCCAATTCACACATTTCTATTTCTGACAATATTCTTACATGGAATAATTCTCTCACTTATTAAAACTAAAAGAGTTATTTTGAAGGTGTTAAATTAAAAAAAATCATCTAATTTTAAAACTTACGGTGTATTTCTCTCACAATTAAATAACTAAACAAGAAATGCACCCATTCAGTGTTACAATTAAGAGGAGCGGGAGAGTAGCCAAGAGATTCTTAATTTTACAACATTTTATCAAGGGTCGGTTTTGATTTTCCGTTCATCGTTAATAAGGGCGTGAAATCACGGTATATGAGTTGTTGGAAGCGTCTCTCAGTGTACAATATTTTGTAATTTTTTTCCTCTGTTATAAGCATAGTTTTAAAAACCGGACCGGATCGGCTAGTTCGATTGGAAACATACCACTCACTCGGTCCGGTTCCTATAAAAAAAATCCAATTACATTTTCAATGAGGTCAACTCCAGTTGAACCAGCTGGTCTCCGGCCCGACTGATGAACCTAATTGAACAAGTGGGAAAACCAACCGACTTAAAATTAAAACAAAAAATAAAAACTTATTATAATGTACATATTTTATTTTACTAGACTTATATTTATATTTTATGTTAAACTTTTATTTAATATAATGGTTATATTAATGATTTTTGTTATAAATCATATTCAAATTATGGTATTATGAAAATTTATTAGTAATATTATTTATTAAATATGCAATTCGACTCATTAAACTCCGATCCAACCCATGATCCTAGGTCACACTGATTCCCAGTCCGGTCTAGTTTTAAGCAAAAGACGAATTTGGAGGGATAGAAAAATAACTCATTTGCACATTTAAGTTAAAAGAGATTATAAGGAATTTAGAGGGATGACCTTCTATTTTTCTATCTCTCCACTCTTAGGGAATATGGAGAGATAAATAGAAAAAGAAAATCGTCTGATTTAAAAGATAAGAGAGATTCTAAAATATAAGAATAATTCATTTGTACTGTTTGCCTTTTCTCTCCATCATACTATTTGAATAACAGATAATAAAGTATATCATATCCCTCCACAACCCTCATTTTCCCTCACCTCCTTAACCCTCCTTATCCTTCCCATTCCCTCTAGATCCCTCAATCCAAATATATAATACTAGGTAATAAGTTTGATGTGTATATTTTAGATATTAAAAATTCTAAAAAAATTATTCGAAATCCTTAAAAGAAAGGGGATATAATCGTCCTACGGTTGATATTTATACAACGAACTCATATTGTATTATCAAATGCTAAATATTTAGTCATGTGGAGTTGTAATAGATTTTCTCGTAATCACATAATCTCCAAGATAGCTTAATTATCAAAACTTCCATTCATTACGACATTAGGGTACATGTCGTGTTTTGATCGGTCATTTTTAAAATAGTATCCAGTATGTACATATATGAGTTGCATTGTTACATGAGTATCAGATAACATATACAATTTACTAAATTGTCTCAAACTAAGAAAATGTGGAGAAAATTACATCAACCCTCTTAGACCTATTAGATTTCTAGAAGTTAAGTTCTAAAACTTTTAAAATGAGTTTTTTAGTTGTGAAAATTTAGTTACATGACTTACTTAAGTTTGTTTTCATTATAACAGATCATTAAAAGTATAGTTTTTAAAACTGGACCGGATCGGGAACCGGTCAAGGTATGGGTTCATGGGTTAGACCAGGGGTTTAATGGGTTGAATAGTATATTTAATAAATAATATTAATAATATAATATTACAAATAAATTGACATTTAACAATGATTTATAATAAAAATTCATAATATAAATATTATATTAACTCTAAGTTCAACATAAAATGTAAATATAAGCATAGTAAAATAAAATAAGTATATTATAATATGTTTTTATTTTTAAAAAATTTTAAATCAATCGATTTTTTCACCGGTTCAATTGGATTTGTTAATTGGACCGGAAACCGACTGGTTCAATCAGAGTTGACCGTATTTTAATTGCAAATGGGTTAGTAACCGGACCGAGTGAGTGGTTGGTTCTCGGTTGAACCAGTCGAACTGGCCGGCCCAGCCCGATTTTTAAAACTATGATTAAAAGATGCTAATATAGAGATGGTGATGTCAATAAAAATGATGACGTAACAACGACATATTAGATGTTACATTATTATTTTAATACAAAATCATCTAATGTGTTGTTACCATACAAGTATTTTGCTGAAGATATCATGTCTACGTCATAAGTGCAACTCAACGATCCACTATGAAAAGGAAATAAGTAAGTCATGAAGTAAATCTTTAGAATTAAAAATGCCATGATGAAAATTATAATATTTAGGTTTGAAATTTTTGATAGCATTACAAATCCTACTGTATTTTTGTCAAGAAAAAATGTCACGTCAAAGTTGAAATAGACAAAAAAAAAGTCAAATTTTTGTAGGGACGAACTTTTGACCCAGTAGCAATTCCAAGAAATGTCAAACTGTAAACAGACAAAAAAAACAAACCATATTACTCATGCGAACGATTCAACACCGTCGGCATATCTTTCGCTCTTGAATGGTAAACAGTGTTCCAAATTTCTTCTTGAAAATTCTTTATTTTTAACAAAATAATATCACCTTTTTTGGATATTCAGCAAAATGTAATTAGAAAAACTCAACATTCTAAAAAAATACCATTAAAAGCACTATTTTTTTTTGGAAGTTATAGACCTGTTCTATCATTCCATTTTTAGTAATTATATTGTCTTTTGTGTTCTTCCTTTCAACTTCATCATTATGAATTTGGCAAAAAATAATCATCTTTATGAATGGAAATGCATGGACATGGTGAGGTGAAAGGGCCGGACACACTTGCCTGTTTCCCAGAAGCTTGTGTAGTCGAAGCATCAAATCGACCTCGTCCTCTTGAAAGGCGCCCCTCTTTATGCTCGGTTTCAGATAGTTCAACCACCTCAACCTGCAACTCTTCCTGCACCTGTTCAAACCTGAAACCGGAGAGCATCATTGACAAAGGATACATACATAGCAGATTCAATTCATCTTGCAGCTTATTCATCATGTCCTGCTCTTTTTATACTGCAGGTTCCATTATGAGTATAAGAGATACTAGAAAATATCAAAAGGAATGTGAACAAAAGTAATATACGTATACATATATGCTGTGTATTATCTGACCAGCTCTGCCAGGAACTTGGTGCCAATTTCCTTCTCCATATTTCTCGATGCACCTCCTGAGGATAACATCTTCTTCTTCCGTCCATGCACCTTTCCTTACTCCTGAAGGTGCCTCCATTGGTTCCTCAAAGGGTGGAACGCAGTGACAGGGAGTGAGCTTTTGTGAGAAACAAGTGAATATATAAGCACCCATGTGTGTGTGTGTGTCTATGTGTATATATAGGTGTGTTTGTGGCAATGTGTGTGTGTGTGTGTGTGTACCACGTAATGTGGTCGCTACTTTTGTTATGGCTCTTCAATATCCTACGTAGCCAATCAAGAGCTAGCTGGTCATGAAAACGGTAAATTAAAGGAAATATCATTACTATAATCATGATAATTCCATCTAATCAATGCAAGAGTAGTGGAGGGCTCTAAGAGAAGATACATACAAGAGGAAATGTAAGGACATATTGTCTTATATTCAAAAAAATCTATTTATTTCAAATATCCAAAATTAAGATTTTATCAAACAAAAATAGATACAAAGCATTAAGAATTATTATTTTAGGTGAGACGGACCACTATTATAGACTGTCCTTCCCTCCATGCAAAAAATACAAAGATTGTGGGGCCCTGTTGCATTTTAGCATGGGGGCTTTTCTATGGAGTCGTGCCCATTTATTATCCACACACACACATATATATAATAGGAAATTATCATTGCCACACATCTGTTTGCTTGTGGGGGGTGGGGGTGGGGTGCGGGGGTGGGTCGGTTTTCCATAATGGATATATTGAAAATGGATTTTGGTACCACACTACTACTCTTATATGGATATGGACGTCTTAAAATTAATTTCCAGTATCAGATTTTCTCTTTTACTAATTTGTTCCCTCTCTCCAGCTATCTCTTTTGAGATTTACGTGTCTGTTTTATAATATATTAAATAATTATATATAAGAATGAAAGGTTGACTTATAGATGTATTATTTTGCTATCTAATTTTCTCTGATGAAAATAACATGTCAAGATTGATACGTATTTTTTTTGGTTGGAATTATTGATATCTATCCTTCGAAAGTGCAAGCATTCAAATTATGAATAATGTATAATTAATACTGAAGCATTTATGATAACTGAAAGGTCAATAGCTGTAGCATCCACTTGCCCTTATACTGATCGAGTCTTCGTTTTCAATGACGGACATATCAAGCATCAAAGTAAGTTAAAATATTTAACATTTTTGATGCAATGTCTACCGTGATATCTTGCTGCTCAGTTTGTGCACCATCCACCATGAGTTTCGTTTGTCGTTTGTCTTTCTATCCACTCTAAGCCTGAGAGAGTAAGTCAAGTAATACTAATTTCACATAAAAATTTAAAAAAAAACTGAATGGCAAATCTAAATATACAAGTAGTATATATATATATATATGACCATCACCTCCTACAAATTTGATCTTCTGTATGGAACATGAATCGTATCTTTATAGATTCACTAGTATTTGTAACATGAAGAATGTACATAAAAAAAAAGGAATTAATAAGGACATATGTTACTAGGAAAATGTTACAATAAACATCATTTAGAAAAATTTGAAGATTAAACCCATAAATTTGTCTCTCATATTTGGTGCGACCAACACTTCGGTCTCTGTACGGGTGTTAATCTTTTTTTTTTCTAACCTATACATCGCTAAGATTTTTTTAACGAAAAAATTAACATGACGGTTGAACAATAGATATTTAAGTGAAATTGGTGGTTAAAATAAATGCTAAAAGTAAAACTATTAACTAGATAAATCATTAAGAATAAAAATATAATTTACTCAAAATTAAAACATGTTAACAGTAAACAATCGAATAGAATTACGAGAGTGGAAAATACATAGGCACACTCCCCCATGTTACCTTATTTATGGAAGGTGTTCTAGTTTTCGGTTTAATTAATGCCCGATTTGTAAGTTTCCTCCAGCTGTCATGCGTACATACATGTATATACGTACTGACCACATGTCCCTGTGAGGCAGAAGACAGACAATGACGGCAAGTTTTCAATCACTCAAAGAAATCTTCAGAGCCGCTGTGATGGGGATTTCTTTGGTAAACTAACAGTCTACGGCCAAGAATCCCAACCGTTAGGTTCCACCGGTATTGCTCGTTGGCTACTGAGGAAAAGGACATGTTACTTTATTGGTATTCATCTAGGCAACTCCTCCATGTTGGAAATGAAACTGAAGAATCCCAAGATGATATGTATCCACCGTGGTATGTTAAGAGAGTAAATAAATGTAAACGGAAATACAACTAAATCCATCTCCTATTGAAATTTATGTGCTTATATTTCTAAGTTTACACTCAACTCATTAAAAAATATCCGAATTTTTTCCATCTCATGCTCTCTTATAAAGGAGTGTAAGGGGAGGTAGATTTACCGTGTATGAATGACATAGGGACCATGACCTTGTAATTGGACATAATGTCGTCGAAAGTTTTATTAAATTCCTAATTTCCCATATCATAGAATTTGAACATACTTTATGGGATTTACACATTAGTAACTGAACTAATTTATGAATTTTATGTGGAACACTGTACATTAATAATATGAAACTACATCATATCACCTAATCGAATCAACTAATTGAATAACACGAATACTCGATCAATGATATACTTCCGCACCATATTACTCGAATTAAATTCAACATTCTACACGTACATATTGGAGGATTCTATATCAAACTCCCTTGGCTAACGGTGGGAGAGTTGTTGAGATGGTCCCTTTATGGAATCTTATATGCATGAACTCATCACCATCATATATTGCATTGTAAAACACTGTATAATGGACTAACTCTCATTCACCATTGCTCTTAGTAATTTTTATCTATTTAGGTAAAAACAAATAGGACGAAGAGAAATTGAATGGATGGTAGATGTCCGTTTCCCACTTGCAAACACAATATTAAGTCGGTAGCAATTTAAATTTTGGTGTAATAAATTCATTTTTCTCTCTCTTTTTGCCACTTTTGTGAGTTTTTTTCTGTATCTCATATCCAAAAATCTATTGGATCATAATAACTCAAATTTGAACCAGTTTAATTCACTAAGTGGTAAACATTTCCCACATAAATTCTTTTTATTCATCGTACTCAAATGCAAGAACTTATTTAAGATATAACAAACTATCCTAACCAATTAATATCAATTATTTTTCAAGCTTTTTTTAAAATTACATGAAATATCCACGAGTCTAGAAAATGATATGAGAAAAAAAGAATTAAGGAAAATTGGAGCTTTATAACAAAAATTTGACTGATAAACTCTTGATTATTAAATTAATTGTAATATCATCGTATCAATCATTTTCTCAAGTGTTTTTATATCTCTTCCTCCATCAATCGCTTTTCCTTCCTCTCACTTTCTTTCCTTTTCGTTGATTCTCTTGCCTTAGTGAACAAACTGCGAATAATCGCATTGTCGTAAAGATTCCTCTTCCTGGCTTTCCACTTGCTAGTTGTTAGTTAGCTTGCCAGTGTACATAAAAAAAGAAAGAAGAAGAAGACGAAAAAAAGGTCCTCCTCAAAGTTATTCTTCCCCGAGTCAAAGCTGTAGAATTCAGGATATGGTTCATGAAAGTGGGGGTTAGGTTTCTTCCTCTTTTTCATATGTATTTTTAGGTAAATAAACTCCGCTAATCAATCAACATGTCCAATTATCGATTATCCTTAAATACGGGATAAAAGTAATTTACTTCATCCAAATTATCAATTGAACCAACGGAAAGATCGATATTATCAAGGGAAAAGCCATCTGAGTTACACAAAGCAGCAGGTGAAGCAACTCCCCAGGCAGCAGTAAAAGCATGGCATGCAGGGAAATTGGCTCCATTTAAACCGGATCCACGCAAGAAAAAGCATTAGCCAATAGGAAAGGGCTAGTTGTGAAGGGCGTACCCACAAATAAACGTTGAGTAGAAAATAAGGAATTTAGCAAGCTAATTTGATTTGATTAAGCAGACCGTACCCAGAATGGGCGAGCAAGTTGGATTCGGGCCATATCTGACGAAAAAAGAATATGAAAGAGGAGCAAGGAAGCACGCAAGGTCCACTGCTCGCTACACATGGACCAAACAGATTTGTCGAGAAGGAAAACTTGCAGAGGAGCCACGTCCATAAACCCTGCTGCCACACGTTCAACTTCCTTTCTTAGCTCGGTCCAGGCAGGCTTGTCTGATACTGTTCAAGATAGACGTGTTGGGATTCTTTGCTGCTCCTTTTCACGGAATCTTCTCGCTATGTCACGGATTACTGCCGAGTCGAGAGGATCTAATTTTGCTGTTCTTAGGAGAAAGAAGGGTCTTTTTTCGTGAACATCGCCTCCTGACCTATGCTCAGTAGCCCCGATCCAAATTCGGACTTCCAATATTTTTTTTCCTGGTCATGTTGAGCGTATTAACGGACAAGTGTGCAAAATCTGAAGGCATCATGTCCGCATAGGCAATTCATGGAAGGAGGAGGACGTATATGACTCATATGTGTTATATAAGAAAATACATAGAATTAAAAAAAACTATTTAAAAATATATAGTAATCAGTTGTCAAAAAATCATAAAAAATATAAAATTTCTACTATAATTTTTTCATTTTACAGGTAAAAACAGGATGCAGTGGAAAACGAGTAATTTACTCCTTTGTTCTATATCTTTGTTTGGTTACGTATTGAAAGTCAACATGCACGTATGTTCTATATGATAAAATTCTTTTTAAAGTTGATGAAATGGCTATTATTTTAAAAAATAAAGAATATCCAATTTACTATTTTGAATTTTTAAGTTCGTTCCTTCATTTTGAAGATCAACAAATATATACATATATATATATATATTCAAATTTATTCTCATACATTTTACATAGTTGAAACTTGTATATTCAAAATTTCTAAAAATATTTAGTAATTATATTATTCTTTTTACCGGTCCTTAAAGGGTATTTTGGATTGTACTAATGCTTTTGTGCCAGTGGGCTATAGTACTACACAACAGTACGTGAACAGAATAATAAATAATGGTAGTAGTATCCTTCCTTATCACTCTATAAACCTAATAAGGCATTAGCTATTACAACATCAATCTTATATCATGCATCAAATATGGTCAGAAGTTATAAGTTCTTCATTGCTCAGCCCTAGGCAGAGAAAAGGGGGAAAATCATACATACACGACAGGTATAATTCAGGATATCAAGTACCAAACGTCCATGCCGGATTAAGGAGGCCTAGTCGATCTTACGAAACTAACAAAATTCCAAGAGAAGGAAGAGAAAATCATGCACCCGAGGTATCTGATTCTGACGATGATGGTAGGTTCGTCCATGGGAAAAGAAAGATGGGCTCGCTCATAACAGAATAGTGATTCCAAAATATAGTAAAGATGAGATTAATATTAAAAAGAAGAACATTATATTATAAATCAATACATAGTGAAACAGAGGTCCCGGGGACAGAGGGCTACGGCTGCCCAGCCTTAGGACCTAAAGTCTCGCTTAGACTTGTCCAACTCTAGTGAATCCGACGGTCCAACTTTGACAGGTCATATCTCCTCAATCTTAAAGAGTTACAGAGTTCGTAAGTTGCAAACCTTATTTAGAAATCAACATAAGTTCACTATGGTTGTTCAATAAAGATTTTGAGTTTTATAAATAAATATAATTTATATTTAGTGTATTTTATTGAGATAATTTGACTCGAATTAAAATTTGTTAAAATCAATAATATCTAAATAATAAATTATTTGTGCCAAAAAGACAAAAACGTTATGCAAAAAGATTTCTAGTGGGACTGGGATCATTTATTCGAGCTTCTTTGATTGGTCGAATGGCTTATGGAATCCAGAGTATCCAATGAGTTCTGAACCTGAGCTTGGTTTCTTTCTAGTTACGTTATGCTCCATCCTAAGCTCCCTCACAAGGCTAGGTCACAAGGTGTCCTGAGCGATTACATGGTCAACAGAAGTTTCAATCTTTTGATTATCAATCTTAATCGTGAACTCAATTAGCTAGTTTGGCTTGCAAGCCCTTAACAATCTTGAGAGAATCTCGCAGCAACAGCCAATGTGCTTTCCGGAATTGTCTTAAAAACCGGGTATCTGCTTCTTCTTGTGCTTGAATGCTGCAAAATATATATGCTCTTTTAAGTTGAAAAAGATTGAGCAAAAGACTAATAAGATTGATTGTACGTTTCATGTGAAGCGACACACAGGCCGATTCCCGGACACAGCTGCAACGAAAGTAGAGACATGGAGGCAAATTAGCCTATCGAGTTCCCATCATAGCAGGATAAGCACAGGGAAGAAACGTGTTGCCACTCAATAGTTATTAGGGGCAATATCACAATTAATTAGTAAAATTAATTAGTATTTTTTTGATGTAATAGCTGATATGATATGATTAATTATCAGATGATTGTCTTACGAAAGATAGAAACGGCAAGCGCGGCCCGTGTGTCTCTCTCGCCATTGGAAAAAGACCAATAGCAAGCAATGTCCACCCCTCGACTCATCGACAAAACCAGACTGCAGACAAGAAAGACTTCTACACAAACCACGTTCATGCCCTGCTGCCATTCGTTTCACTTCTTCCTGGACCCGACGGGGGACATTTCAGAGTCTCTTCCTGAAAATTGTGCCGATTCTTTCCTCCGTCACTTCAAACAATCTTCTAGCTATGATGTATATTGGAGGATTGGAAGGAACAATCTGCAGCATTTCCTGAGAACAAATAATTAGTAAATAATCAATTAGTTAATTTGGGTTTTCCTTTTCTTCCTCGTAGTCGTGTCCCCCTGCGGCGGCGTGTTTCTGGAAGTTTTAGGAGTAAAAAATAGCCCAACGGCAGACCCAATACTCGCATTTGGCTGTCGCAGGAGAAAAAATAATGGAGGTTGCAATTCTTCCATTGCGACTTCAGCCAACTTTTTCGTGGAGGAGAAAAATGGCCAGAGCAAGAGTGTTGTATTACGTGGTTCGGTATATGCTCTCTCTGGCTCGGTTCCGACCACTGCAACTCACCCTTGGAACAAGAGCACGAGTTTCGGAATTAGGGTGGTTTTCATAACCCGATGACAGCGGATGCCTTCCTTTTCGGTGAGCATACACACTAGTACCCAGTGTGTATGTTCAACTCTCTAAAGCAAAATTGCTCACATAATAATATGAAGCTTTCTAAGATGTAGCCAAGCACAGACCACGTGGAGGAAGCGTATCGAGTACACGGATAGATAAGCTCCATTACAATTATGAGAAGAGATTATAAGATATGAGGCACACGTCTCTCAGTGCTCTCGAGCACAATTCACAGATAGTGCGCCCTATTGTTAGAGCAACACTGCCCCGGTCCCTTAATAGGATATTTCCACTTCCGTAGGAATGATGAACATAAAACAATTTCCAGTTATGTTATCATCATTAAACATCTATTTCCTGAGTCGCACCTTCGCTGTGTGTACCTACTTGCTAGTGGCGTACTCTTATGCGTTTTATGACCTGTAAGCGACCATAATGCCTCTGCCCAATAGCACTGATGTAGCACTGTCCCCACTAAATGCAAGAGTCAACCACAGATTAGTCCGTCCAGAGTTGCCTATATGGTTAGTTGTCAGCCCACTAAGCTCAATCATGGGACCAGACACCACAGGCTTGTACCGACATTTCTGTCAAAATCAAAGCCAGTCTACCTCCATGCTCTCAAGTGCCAACTGGCACTCCACAACCGACTGGATCTAGCCACGGATTGCTCGTATCTCAAGGAAAATCTATCACGCGCCGACTCTCGGACTACTAGCACGATGATCGTCGAGTTGTGTACAGTTACCATGCTCATTTCCACATAAAGAGAGTGGGGCATGCGCACATGTATGTCCATTCAGTTTTTTCCCATTGGTTATGCACAAAGTGAGACATTCGCTACTCAAATTCTCGCTATAGAAATATACCGTGTTGCATATGTCTCTTTCGTGATTTGAAATTGAGATCACATTGTACATCTAAACCCTATGCCTCTCATAATTGTAGGTGCGTCTCCATTTATATGTGATCTGATCGCTTAACCGATACTTTTCCTAGATGGATTACTATCGAAGAACTAGTTGACACTCATGGCTACAATTATAAATGATGAACTGTGTTAAGTTCTGCCCTTGTTTACACTATATTTACAAGCATAGCACTCTAGAACCAGATGCTTTTGCGTCGAACTGCAACTTGCTTTAATTCATGCAATCCCGACTTAGTAAATAAAATATTACAAAACCCGCACGCTACACAACTTTTACATTAAGCGCCTTTTCAATTGACTCTACATTCTAAAAATCGAGCAGCACAGTCCTCTTTATTTCGGGCGAAAGCTTTTTCTTTTTATGGTGTACAAACCCAGCCCCCTATATACATCCTCGATGGTAATTTGTTCCATGGACCAAGTTCAATTATATCCGAGATGCGCCCCGCTTGTGAAGCTTTAATTGCTTAGCCGGCACCTTAATTTAGGTGGAGTTTAAGGGAGCCACAGCTCCATAATTGAACACCACGTGCCACTTGCCCATGGAAAGTGAGCCACAGCTCCATGTTGCCGCGCAGTGAAACTCAAACTCGGAGGCTAGTGCCCTGATCCGTATTCGACCAGAATGCAACTGTAACTTCGCAGCAAAAATCACCATGAGGCGATCTATCACGTTCACTGGCATCGCAACTTACATAGAGACCAGCATATTAGATAGTAATCAGTATCAGCTACACGAAGAGCGCTGTCACTATATGTGTACTTGACCGGAATCCGCCTAATGGTCCACACTAGGATGAGTCAGTGATGCATGATGCACTGACTGACTGTGTCGAAGCACCGATTACCTTTGATAGGTTTTCGAACCATGCCGCTATCTCTAGTACCAAGAGCTACGTCGACACGCACCAACACCACCAATACTATGTCTGCGTTACGTGTCGAACCGAGAGGCTGCCACTGTGTGTCGTAAGCCAAGCACGTTCGCCATTTTCCTATATGGCTAGACTAGAAGACTACTGAGCCGCATTATAGTTCGTTATGAAGGCATCACCTGTGTTGTTGGCAAGCAACAGACCCTGATGTCGTCTCCCCGCAATCTGCCTGAAAAGAATACTGTCGCCATTTAGTCAATCTAAATTTAATTGTTCATGAATTTGACCTTAACACCATATCGCAAACATTTAGAGCCACAATTGGCGTGGATTCCCAAATGTTCATTAGCACATATTACCCGCATTCAAAAAATAAGGTATGTAAGCAAAATTTTGCTAGACACTGTGGTATTCTAGTGAGAAAATTGACGACATACAGATCGAGAAGGAAGCCCCTTGTCAAATCACATATGAAGTGCAATTACATTAGCCTACACACCACATATTAATTATCAAAATGGGACCGTTTTATGGATCCTCAACTGTGAGCTTAATCATGCCCTACCTGAAATAAGGTTCGTTTTATGTTATGTAGAGCGATATCTGGAATAATGAAAACGGTACCAAATTAGAATTCCCTGTGGTGAAGCAAGACGGCACTTTCCCCTTCTTGAACCTTATTGATCCACAGAAGCTGTGATTTGGAAAAAACTCGAGGTCAGGTACTGTCTCCGAGCCTGAGGGAGAAATGGTTCTGATTCACACCATCGCCTGCTTGTCTAAGTGTTGCGTCCTATCTTTAAGTTTTCTAGATCCTAGCGAATTGAGCACTTCAATGCTGCAGTAAAATTGAGGGTGACAAACCATAAGCGGATCATCAAACTCATTGCAGATTAATGGGCTAGATTATCCTCGAGATGGCTGAGACTATCAATAACTTTCTAGAGTTACACAAGAGAAAAACTGACGAAATTGTAAGAAACAATCGACTTTTGAAATATCCAAATACACCAAACTAGTACTTCAATCATTGGTGATCAGCTACTGACGCACAACCTTGATCGAGTCGGTTGGAGTTGTGTACAAAGCCAGCATATATGATAGGGGGGG
>FWPY01000012.1:0-26408 GCA_900174645.1 Sonneratia alba
GGATGATTTCGACAGAAACCGAAATGTAGGATTGCAAAAAAATACCTAAACGAAATTGGCCTCGACTTCAAACATTTCAAGGATTCACTGTAAAAAGAACGTAGAGTTGAAGCAAGAAAAGAATGGGAAAATTTTATTAATAAGATTGAAATACATATGAATAACACATATAAAGTAGAGCCTAGACTTCAAACAAACCGCTACACTAATAATCTAATGCAGATATAAGACAAAAATCTAGTAACAATAGTTCACAAGAGACGATGCATGCATTGATGAAAGAACGAGAGATAAGAACACAAGAATTTTGCTACATCAAAGATTATGAACAGTGTAATTTACAATGAATACTATACAACTTTGAGCAAGCTTGCAATAAGGAAAGTTGAACTAATAAAGAGTTAAAACGGCTAAAGATATTTATTTGAACAGTCCAAATTTGAAAAAGTATGGAACACGAATAGTATTAACACCCGGAATTACAAGCGAACGTAGGAGTAATGATTCCCAAACCAGCTCAAATGAAAACGTCCATAGGAATTCCAACAATGAGACAAGCATTTCAGCAGTTATCTAGGGAATTATCGGCTTGACCAAACAAAAACTCTTTGTTAGAAATCAAGATCCAACATTGACGCTTTCACTCCTTAAGAATGTTATTGACAAAACTACTCATCCACACTGAATAGTTGAAGCTGACATAGCTAATTTTAGCGACAGAATAATCACCAATTGCTTAAAGAGAAACCCCATACGCATAAACACGATTGGAAACAATGATTGAAGAAAATGAGAAATAACTTAAGAAATACAGAGGAAACACCGGAGTGATCATTCCCCTACATTGTGTAACTCAGCGTTGAAGTTTAAACAATCAAACAGCGAAACCCTTTGATAAAAGGTATTAGCAAGTGTGAAATCTGATACATAGCGGACACAATTATAGAACTGCTAGAACTCAGAGGTGGCTATAAAAAAAGAATGCTTGTAAATTATCAGAAGAGTCTTGAGTTAATGTAAAAAGACATATACTCATATAAAAAGGTTTGACTTTCTAGATTAACTTTAAGTTACCTAAAGATATGAATTTTAATGAAGAAAACTAACCAAGAAACGTTGCTAATAATACCATCGAGAAAGATAGTTAATTGGTTACGATATTAAAAAAATATTCAAAATTACAAACAATTGCTAAAATAGTGATTGACTATATTGAGTTGAGTAAATAAAAGAATATCTAACCATTCATGCTCTTTTATCAGACAGATCATACAATTACTAAATGATAGTGAGCAAAATCCATAAAGGTACTCGATATAATATAAGAAATATACATAGATAGCAAAACATATGAATAGAATATCTAAAACCAAAAATTATCAATTTGCGAGATACCATTATCAAGACTCGTTGAAAATTAGAATAAAACCGTACGTTTAGAAATAAGGAACTTCATAAACAAGAACAACTATAAGCGCTAAATTTAACCACATAACAAATATATAAAATATTGTCCAATTATGTGAGAATCTTTAAAATGATTGTAGAACCACACTGGTCCACGGAAGTAGTGAATAAGTATCGAAAATATTACCACTAACCGAAATATGTCATAAACAAACTCACGGGAAACAAGACTTTAGAGCGTTTTAAAATGCTCTTCTAGCCACGAATCATGAAAGAAACGAATTAAGAAATAATAAAATAAGTACGATTACATCTTGAGACGAATAATAATCGATAGTATCAGTTTTTCTATATATGAACTTCAGTAAACTAAAAATATATAGATAAAAAATTGATTGAAGAAATGATACGAATTGGTTAATGAATAATAATGATAATAACACATATTACAATTGTTGCTAATTATCTGAACAATCTCCATAATGTGAAAAAGGATAAGAGATTGCACGACCGTCATGAAAGTCGCACCACGTTCTAGGGAAAGTCGAGAGACTACCATCCATAAGGTCCATCTCCTTGACATTATATACAAGTATTGATTAAACTTTAACTACTAGTGCTGGCATATCTAGCATAATTTGAATATATTATTTCTTTACATACTCTATTAGTATATCACTATTCATTTTGATTTAAATATCTATCAGAGAGTACTTTTTAGTATCACACGCTTGCAGTCAGAAAGGATTAAATTTAGGTAATTTATTTATAGTATTCAGAAGCTCTAATCTTCTAGCATTTTTTGAGCACTCTCCATTCAGCTTTAACCCAACTGTGAATTAGGAGCTCAATGACACCAAGGATAGAACCATACCCTTTTGGAATTACCTATTAAATACATAAGTTACTATCAATGTGAAACTATAACTTATGCCACATCACAGTTTAATTCAAGAGGTAAAAAGGGTGCTTATAGATCAGTTGTACAGATTTACAATAATATACTGATTTCAATATTGAATACAACTCATCTTTACTAAAGTGACGGTGCTTTCGTACATGTTTTTTCTTGGAAACTGGTTTCATGGACTTACCTTATAAATAGGAATCAATTTTTTCTCAGTAGCTTTGTTGAGAATATTTGCTCCTACCATTAACAAACATCATCACCTAGTTGAGGTGTATTCTTTACTACATTTTGACTGTGACTTTGTATTTTCTATTATTACTTGGTCTTAATTAAATTCTTTATTGTTACTTAGGTTCTTCTATATAAAGACCGGTAATCTAATAAAGAATCGATAATTTTAATAAGTTTATCAAATGAAGTAATGCTGTATCAAATTTGCACCAAATATACTTGATTTGAAGCAACCTAGATAATGCAAAGAAAACAGAAGAAACTATGAAAAACATCAGACAAGATTCTATATGTTGTGAATGATGTTCTGAAACCACACCTTTACTATAGGGATGCGATAATTAATAATCTTTGTTGTACTGGTTACTATAAAAAATTTATTATTTATATAATCTTAGGTCTTTAATTATATATGGCATAGTAACGTTAAATACTATACCAAAAAGGATTAGTTACGTAAATAAGACTTCACCTCGTCTCAGTCGATCGAGTCTCTATCTCCCTACGAATTGCTGCTGCTGCGAAAGCAGCATCCATTTATCTTTAAGTAAAAATTATACGGGCCCGGCCGCATAATGCAAACATGCACTTAACTGCTAACTGTTACTTCCTTAGTACTCACTTAATGAGCACAGTCATATATTTATTGCTCATCTCTTTTATCCTCTGCTGCAGTATTTAATTAATATTAAAAAGTATCTTGCTAAGGTTTTAGTATAATGGTTAATACATGGCTTTTTTCACTAGATATCGGTCGAATCCGATAAACCTATTTCATATTGCTGCATATATACTCCTGAGTTCGCCTTACCTTACATAACTTTATAATATTGATTTCAACCATACTTATTTCTGGGGCTTGTGATCAAGACAGAATATTATATATTTTTAATTTTTATATTTTATATTTTTTTTTATTTAGGACTTAGTGAAGTACTTTTAGATAGTTGGTAGTGGGCTTTAATTGTGCGTTAGTAGATATATAGTAAAAGGGGTGTTTATTAGCTGTAAGCAAAGCTCTGTTTTATGTGTTATTGTTTATTATGTTTTTTAGCTTAGTTTTTGTGTATAAAAAATACTTAATTATGAGTAAAATAATTAATAAGAAAAATTAATTTATTAGCGTACAAGTAATAACACTAGAATAGCTTAATGTCAAGTTCCTTTCACGAGTAATTCGTTCGAACCGATCTATTCGTGTCTAGGCAGATAATCATAATATAGATTTTTTGTTACATTTATCGGGCTTCTACGAAGCAAGCACCCCCCTGTGTTTATAATCAAGACGAGAATCTCTATCTAGGCTTTAATTCCCCATGTAATCCACTTTTTAAGGAATGGCTACAACTTAAACATTATTAATAAGAAATAACAGAAAAGTTTGCTATAGGTAGGGCGAAAATATTTGCTACATATTGTGTATTAACACTGGTGTTCGATTCACCTCTTTTCCGCATCCCGAACTTTGTGCCTGCCTTTTTGTTGCCTTCTCTACGAGTACGAAGTCAGGCCGAAGTGCCTGCCATAGTAGCTCAGGTGGGGTACAAAATATATTTTTTATTAGATACTTTTCTGGGTAGTTGTTTATCTCTTTTTAATTACTTATTACATTGTATAGGGGGCGTTTTACTTCTAATTTAATTATTCTCAAATTACTTCGTTAACCAGCAAAAAAAAGGTTCTTTATTATAAAGTATGATTTTTCTATACCCCTATAGTCTTGCCTGCAAGCTAGATATGAGGGGGGGGGGGGGGGTCTCTTCAGAATACTACAGTTAAGCTGTAGGGAGTTGTTAGGGTTATCCTTTAGTGCCTAAATCCCTTAGGGTGCTAAGGGATTAGGTATTATTGAAATAAATAAACAACGGCTATCATTTAATGGTAGGATGTCTGTCTTCCAAACAGAGTGTTGTCGGTTCGATTCCGGACTAGCCGTATATTCTTTTTTATATATAAACAAGGAGTAGTTTCTATTGTTTACATACTTCTGAGGCGTTGTATTTTGTTATATACTTCTGGCTGTTATATTTTGTTAGAAGTATGTTCAACTAGTAGGAAGTGCGCTTCTTGGGGCTGTACTTCTGACCACACCTAGCGAAGCAAGACTTCGTAGGGCTGGCCTGACTAGGTAGGATAAGTCAGGCCAGTCAGGAGTAGTATAGGAAAAGAAGTCTAGCAGTAATAATTTTATGACGACTTCGTACGAAGTCGGAAGATACGCAAAAAAATTTAACCTTTATCTAATTTATTGTTAGCTCAGTTTAGCTTTATTTTATTAGGTGGGCTTCTCCCTAGCGTAGCCAGGCTACGAACTTCTACCTTGGCTGGTATACTTCTTCGCTACGAAGTTAGCATGCAGTAGGAGAAAAGCTATCATTTATAAATGTTAATCTAAACTGATAAGAAGGATTTTATGGATTATAATGGATTATTTGATATTTAAGCTCAAATCAATCAGTATAATTTCAGTAAGCAGTTAATAGGTCTTGGTAGTTAATAGAGTAAAACAACAATTTTAGCAGTAAAGCTGCTGTGATAATAGATTCACTCTTGGCTTAGTTAGTTGGATAGGAATATTAAGGTAAATATAATTGATATAAAATTTCCTCAAAGAGGTTTTATACTAATTTTTTTTTTATGAACAATTATTTTTAGTTAATGAAAGTTTACAAATGGTTATCTAGCAAATATATTAAATATAATTTCTTTATTTGCAATATTCTGTGGTGTGTTTGTTATTATAAGCAAAAACCCGTAGTGTCTGTATTATTTTTAATTGGATTATTTGGTAACATTGCTTCTTATTTAATTTTAATAGGATTAGGCTTTATGGGTTTAGCATATTTAGTTGTATATATAGGAGCTATCTCTATATTTTTTTATTTATTTTAATGCTTAAAAAATATTAGAATAAGTGAGTTACAAAGTAATACTAGAAATACTATACTTTAAGCTATCACAAAACAATAGCATAAATTATCCTTTATTTAAATTGCTACCTTATGATTGTGGCAATATTAAGCAATATTATTATATGAATAATGTTTTATACGATATATCTTTAAACAAATACAATTCAAATTATTTTAATAATTTTAAAATTTATATAATAATAATTTATCTTTTGTTACTAGTAATATGTGAATGGAAATTTAGCCGAAACTGGTCATATTACAAGTATAGGTAGTTTAATGTATACAAATTATAATATGTGATTATTATCCGTAGTTTCATTTTATTATTAGCTATGGTTGGTTCTATTGTTATAACTTAAAACCATTTAAACTACCGCAGGTTAGAAATAACAATTAGTTTTCCTATTTATAGATTTAATGTTTAAAAAGGGAAGAGTCTATAACAAAAGTTTCAAGTGGGCAGCTAAGCCTGCCTTCTGTACTTTGGTACTTCGTTTGAGAAGACCAGCTTTAAAACATTCTTGCTTGCTAACATAGTAGCATAAGGAGGTTGTATTATTTTATAGCAAAATTGAAATAGGGAGTTCACTTCGGCCTGCTGCTAAGCTAGCTAGCAGCAGGAGAAGCTAGCTAGCAAGCAAGGACTCTTCCCTAAAGAAATTAGCTCAATGTAGAGCAACCGTTTTACACACGAAGGTTGGGTGTTCGAGTCACCTATTTCTTATATATTTTTCGTAGAACCTAATCCGGTACCTATATACAGGGTTTTAACCAGACAGGTAATCAGATAGAGAGAAAGATTCCTTGACTTAACGGTAAAGTGCATTTTTGATAAGAATGATATCAGCGTTCGATTCGCTGAGGAATTAAAGAGAATTGACCGAGTGGTTTAAGGTGATAAGCTTGAGTCTTATTTGATTTATTTAATCACATCCGTTCGAATCGGATATTCTCTGTTTAGCTGAAGGAGATACTGCTGGCTTCTTCTGTACTTTATTAGAAGTATACCAGCATAACACGAAGGTCCTATTAATAGGACCGACTTTCTAGTTCGTATTTTGTACTTCGTACTTCGTACTTCGTATTGCTAAAATAAAGAAGGACTTTATCCAGCCATACTGACTTTGTAGTCAGGAGGCCTTTTAAGGAAGATTAAACCTATTAGGAGATAAGGAGAAGTTCGCATAGGTAGTAAGCATACTGCTGCTACTCCTTATCCCCAGGCTGTATTTCTGGCCTTACTTCTTACCTACCTTCGGTACTTCCTCGAGGAGGCAAGTGCTGCGTACTTTGTCTGGCCAGCCAAGCAAGCTTCGCAAGAATTACACTTTTGCTGCTTCCTAACTTTGCAAGAGAAGCCAGCCAAGAAGTAGTACTTCTAGCTTGGCTTCTCCAGCTTGGCTTCGTAGAAGCTAGCAAGGAGAGAAGTATGCCAGTCAGGCAGGCAGTAATAGTATAGAAGTATGTATTTGCATACTACGTTGTTATAAGGAAAATTTAGGTAGAGAAAAAGTCTTATGTCTTTAAACAGGATAAAAATTTTTATACGGATTAGAGCCAGGCGGTTAGGCGTCTCATTTGGGTTGGGAAATAGTTATGTTCGATTCATAATAATCCGAATTAAATATAATTTCTCGTTTATTTTTTTATTTAATAAACCTTAAGAGAAATTAGAAATCAATAAGAAATGTAAATGATATATTCGCTATAAAATAGTATAAAAAAGAGACTATTATGGAGATATAAAGCCATGTGTTAAAGAGAAATTTGTTATCTTATGGAAACATATAAACTCTAAGATAAATTACTTGATAAACGAAGCGAATTGAAATATCTTAGTAGCTTCAGGAAAAGAAATCAAAAGAGATTTTATGAATAGTGTGAACGAAAATAAAATAGCCTATTAATAAGTAAAATGGTAGAAAAACTGTTTGAAAAATAAATGTCAATTAGTTTTATTATTAAGACTAACTCTGGGGAACCTTCCTCAAAGGCTAAATATAACACATGAGCATCAGAGAATTAGTACCGTAAGGGAACTATTGAAATAGTAGTTTTATAAGCAGCTCGAGTTGTATTTTAAAACAAGAGCGTACCTTTTGCATAATGGGTCACCAAGTTAACATTAGATGCGAGCTAATTAACATTGCGTAGTTAAAACGATCATAATGTAACAGAAAATGATAAGTGTCTAAAGTTAGACCCGAAGCCTAGTGATCTTACTATAGTCAGGGCTATAAAGGCTCGAACGGGTTATTGTTGCAAAAATATCCGATGAACTATGGTAAGCATAGTGAAAGACAATTCTGACTAGGATAGCTGGTTTTCTGCGAAACCTATAATAGTAGGCAATTTAAGTAACATCAAAGCAGGTACAGAACTTAATCTCAGACCAGATGTAAATTTTCAGCAAGAGTATTTACGTACTCTTTGAAAATACATTATTCAATGGTACATATCGGGGGATCGTGAAGATTTTATCGGTGAGTATGTAGACTCGGAATGGCTTAGATGGATCTTGAATGATCAGACATAGAATGATAAGGTTGTATGTCAAAAGGGAAACAGCCCCAGAACAAAAGTTAAGGTTCCAAAATTATTGTTAAGTGAAATTAAGAAGGTTTTTATTTGAGTCGACAAGGAGATGGGCTTAGAAGCAGCCATAATTTGAAGACCTCGTAATAGAGCGCTCGTTAAATCTTTAAAAGCATCGAAAATTTAACGGATCTAAACAATATACCGAAACTTTGTCCTCATTTAAACATAATTTTTATTATTGTTATTTGCAGGGGTAGCAGAACGTTGGGTTATATTAGATTTGATATTTTTAAATTCAAATAAAAAAAACTCAAGTGATAATGGTGACATGAGTAACGAAAAAGATCCGGTACTACTTCGTTGGAGTATCCGGAACTCGCCTAAAGCTTATGGCTGAGGTAAAGCGGCCTCTAAGTTTATAACCTGAAGGTTAAAACGATGAGTAATTCTTATTACTAAACAACATTTTCTAAGTAAAGTAAAATAAAATAAGTAAATATATTTACTTACTTTTTAAGTGGGAAATGTACTGGAAAAATTAGTATAGCTATTCTTAAGTTGTACCTTGAAACTTATTTTTTGGGGGAAGCTATATTTGCTTATAACAGGTAAGTGTTGGCATACTTATGGCTGCGAAGCAAAGCTCGTTATTTGCAAATATTTTTGCCTTTATCAAAGAAAGTATTACACCTGGCTTTGATAGAGGAAGCTTTAATAAAGTGATATCTTAAAATGTAAGATATGAAATAAAGGATAGACAGACCGTACCTAAAGACTGCCACACAAGTAAGCTAGTAGAGAATACGAAGGCGTAAGAGATAACAATCATAAAGGAACTCGGCAAATTGATACCAAAACTTCGGGAAAAGGTAGGCTCATTAGTCTTGGTTAATACAAGTAAAAAGGAAGAAGCATAAAAGGATGTTGTACGACTGTTTAATTAAAACACAGCACTTTGCAAAAAGATGATAAATCTAAGTATTGAGTGTGATACCTGCCCGGTGCCGGCTGGTTAACGGAAATAACTAAATTGTCATAGGTTTGGTGTAGAAGGAAACCCCGGTTAATGGCGGCCTTATAAGTGAGGGTCCTAAGGTAGCGGAATACCTTGGCCGTTAAATGCGGTCTTTGCATGAATGGTGTAACGATACAACAGCTGTCTCTATGATTGACTCTGTGAAATTGGAATAACTGTGCAGATACAGTTTTACCTCTAGTTGGACGAGAAGACCCTATGCAGCTTTACTGTTACTAATTATTGAGTATAATAACAGCAAATTTTAGTATATAAGGTAATTGATAAGATAGAAGTGAAATACCTTTATTTGTTTATTATATTATTATGGAATAATATTATATATTGTCCATCTAGGTAATTGATACCTGTTGTCCAATGTATATGTTATAAACATCAGACTCTATGAAAAGGGAGAACATTTGCTAGGAGACAGTTTATGCGGGCACAGACCCCATAAAGAGTAGATGGGAGTGTCTAAGGATTATGATGTTTGTCGCAATGTGTTCGAGAATTTTCGATCGCTGCTGCAATTAATTTTTGTATATCTAGGGCCTTGCTGCTTCCTTCGGAGCAAGCAGGCCTCTAAAAAGATAATTTTTGTTTGTAGTTAAATATAACTTCTAGCGAAGCACGTATTTAATCCTTTGCTAGTACGAGACGTATAAGGGCGTACATATTATTAAAAGGGTAAGATTTTAGCTATGGAGAAATTAGCTTTAGTAAAAAAAGTGTTATGCAATATAACACTTTTTCTAGTTATTAGTTTCTACTTTACAGTGTTTTTAATAATAATGTAAACTAATTATCAAGTTTAACGGCTTAATCTTGCTTTACTGTTTGATTCACAACAAATCTTACAGTCGCGTAAGCGGGGCATAGGATCACAAGACACATTAAGGAAAGGTCTTGGATTATTGAAAAGCTACGCTAGGGATGTTTGTCCTTTAATTTTTTTTCTTGTTTTCGTCTACTTTTATCTTGCCTGGTTTTATAGAAGTCAGTATTTAATAACCATCCTCAACTCCTCTGTTTCTCCTGACCGAAGGAGGCATCTTGGCAACTAAGTAGGCAGGAGTAGTAGAGAAGTATGCATAGATAAGTATGCATAGAGGAATGGGAAAAATAGATAAGAGATAAAGACTAGCAAGAAAACGATTAAGAATAATATTGGGTTAATTTCAAAGATTACTTATATTAAAGATTAGCCGGATCCGTAACTTCTGATAAAGTAAGTTATACTGACTTCGTAGTGAGAAGTAGGTTTTGTCTAATCCCTTCCTGCTTTTAGCACTTCATCGGTAAGTAGCGAAGGTCGGATACAGTATAAGTAAATTTGAAGCGAAATTTATCTTAGCATGGCTCCTTATTCCCTGTGTAGGAATGGGATATGGAAAGCTCTGCTACCTAACTTCGTAGGAGCCAATTTAAAGATAAAAACGTTCAACGACTAATAGGTGAGTAATGCTAACAATAATCCTATCTTGAAACCCAACACTTTTTTATTATATATGTTCAAAAACAAAAGAAAATAAATTAAATTAAAAAATATTACTATAATGAAATCAATGAAAAAAAATCAAAAACATATTAGAAAATGCAAATGCTCGCTACATTGGTCCCCTATCACTCAAAGATTCGGTTTCTAATATCCCTGCGGGGGATAAGGTATCAGATTGAAAAGAAGGGACTAGAATTTTAAAAACAAATGTAAAGAATAATTCTAAATTGAGACCATTTAATAGAATAATAGGTGATGTAGGAAAGATACAATACTTTCCTGCATGATCTAAAGAATGAAGAAATAGTGTTTACCATTATAATAGCAATTTAATCAAGAATTTTCCTGTATATGATATAAATATTTATAAAATAATAAAAAGCTATTTTAATATGTTTTTTAATCACCAATTTCTTAAATATGATTATATTCGTCCTAAAAGAAGACGTTTATCTTTTAATAAAATTTTTTAGCTAGACCCGAAATTAAACATACTAACTCTAAAGCTATTATAACTCTATATGCTTTTAATAGAGAAAAGTTTGCTTTATTAAAAAAAATCCAAATTTTAACTAAATTAACTAAAAAGATAATTGAATTTGTTCAGCGGAAAAACTGTTTATTAAAAATAGAAAATATTTTTTTTAAATTTAATATGATTTTTGCGATATTAAAAAATAGAAATTTACTTCAAGATTTTTATGCTTATTATTCTACTTTAAAAATAAGTAAAATAAAGGCAAAAGAACAAGCAAATAAATGAATCAAATTGATTTTTAAGAAAGAACTTACTTTAATTAGAAAATATAAATTTAGACTAAATCTTAATAAGTATAAATTTGAAGATAAATTATTTATATGGATTAAGTAATATTATAAGAAAGCTTTATAATAAAGAAATAGAATTTAATATTGTTAATTTAAAAAATATAGTTTTTAATACAGATTTATTTACGGAAATATCTACATTAAAAATTAAGAAAAGAAATGCTAAAGTTGTAAGAATAATGAACATTATGTTAAATAAAGCTAACTTACCTTACTTGAACAGAATCCAGGAAACAGGTAGATTAGATAATAATGTAAGTCTTAAGTTAGTAGAAAATAAGTATAAAACTCTTAATATAAGAAATATTTTAGGTACTAAATTTAATTTAGATAAACTATTAAATAAAATATTTATTAGTATTAATGATAAATTACTACCACAACGAGGGTTGTATGATATGGTATTTAATTCTATTAAATATAAAAAACATGGCAGGAATTAGAATGGAAGTAAAAGGAAGATTAACGAAACGTTATAGAGCTGACCGTAGTGTTTATAAACTACGGTGAAAAGGTGGGTTGAAAAATATTGACTCTTCTTTTAAAGGATTGTCGGTAAGAAAAAACCGTGGTCACCTTAATCCTAATGTTGGTTATTCTATTTTTGCATCTAAACGTAGAATAGGGGCATTTGCTGTGAAAGGATGAATGGCAGGTAAGAGTTATTCTACTTTAGCAGTAAAGTAGAACTTTTAGGCATACTAACTTTGTAGTCAGCAGTGCTAGCACACTTATTCTTACTTTTTTTGTCAATAGCAAATATTACACAGTAGGTTGGTAGGTAGTTTAAACCTTGCGTAGCAGGCGTGTTATATATAATAAAAAAGTGAATACATAGTCTGAACCATTTTGTAAAAAATGGAAATATTAGGTGGCTTCTATAGAAGCCACCTAATCTAATGATAACAATTTGAACAGGCTAATTTGCGCAAGAGTGTACAAAATGAGTGCGCGGTTTGGCACCTCGATGTCGGCTTAACTTATCCTCATGGATGCAGGAACTATGTAGGGTACGACTGTTCGTCGATTAAAAAGTTACATGAGCTGGGTTAAATACGTCGTGAGACAGTATGGTTTCTATCTTCTAGAGGGAATTAGAATAAAATAAGGAATAACCTAGTACGAAAGGAACGTGGGGAATTAAGTTATTCTGGGTAATACCAGGGTACACTTTATTAACCTCTGGTTTACCTGTTGTTTATACGCCCAATATTAATTTATGTATGAGGAGAGTTTTTCTTAGCTTTGCAGGGGAAGCAACCCCTTTGTACAGGGATGTTACTTTCACTTAGGTAAGTAGATAGTATAGGCACGGCAGGAAAGCTAAGTTAGTCCAAGATAAGTGCTGAAAGCATATAGGCACGAAGCTTACCTTAAGATATTTCTTAAATATACGTAATATAATATTACGAATACTACATAGGCTTTTTTTGTAAGAATCAAGAGATTTTGAGGAATGAAGTACTAATTTTATAAAATACTTATTTAGCTTATATATATTACATTTTTATATGCCTGGTTAGCATAAATAGTAATGCAATTGTTTTGTAATCAATAGAAGGGGGTGCAATACCCCCACTGGGCTACGCTGACTTCGTGGCTGACTGGTATAGTTCTAGCTGGCTACTTTGTACGAAGGCATGTTTCTTCCTTAGCTGGCATACTTCGTAAGTTCGAATGCGTAGTTTGTCTGGTCAGAAAGATAAATGATGTTAGATGGTTTTAACTATTCTTAACCCTTGCTAGCGTAGCAGCAGGGAATTACTTTTTTGGCTAGCTTACTTCTCGCTACGAAGTTAGCATGCAGCAAAAATAAGATGCTATATTCTGGCTTGATACTCTGTAGGAATTAGAGTAAGTGCTAGCATCCTTGCTTGCTGACATACTTCGTAAGCAGCAAGAAGCCAGGTTACGAAGTTCGGATATATAAGGTGTTAGTAAATTCAATTCTTGCTACGAAGAAAGCCTTTTTTACCTGGATTAGTAGTCAAGTGTATGACACAGCTCTTTCAATGCTGGATCGCGGGTTCGAATCCCGCCTAGTCTATAAGGGAGATAGTTCCTGCTAGCGTAGCATGCAAGAAGCCGTACTTTTAAGGACATTTCTTCCTTCCGCAGGCTAAAGGCTAATTTTTCGAGTTATGCGGGTCTACTTTGTCATCTCTATGATTAGGTGCGTCTGTTAGGGCAAACTCGATTGTTTCCATAAAGAGGCTATAACTTAATTGGTAAAGTGTACTGCTCATAACAGTTTTTATAAGTGTTCAACTCACTTTAGCCTTATAGTGCGGGTTGAATGTAACAGTTAACATATTTGGCTCATGCCCAAAAATTAAAGGTGCGAATCCTTTACCCGCATAAGAGGGGAACTTCGTTGTAAGTTTCTAATATAATTCCTAGTTTGCGGCTAGCTTACTTCTCGCTACGAAGTTAGCATGCAGCAAGGATGGTAAGCTTGTTTGTCTGGCTTATTTTTGCCTTTTCTCCTTTGGCTGGCATACTTCTCGCTTGGCTAGCTCGCAGGAGAAGTAAGCCAAGCTATAAGGAGAAGTTAGGCTATTTCAACTTCGTAGCGAAGCCATGGCTGGCTTCTGCCTTCCTTCTAGCTGGCAACTTCGTACGAAGGCAGCCTAATAAAATAAAAAAAGGAACAACGACCCAAAGAGAAAGCCGACGAGTCATTTAGGGGATATGGTATAGAGGGTCTAGGGCTTTCTTATTTAGCTGAAAGACCCTTTATTTGTAGCAAGCCTTGCTTGTCTCTTTTACTTAATTACCTTATTTAATTAAAAATTTTGTTAGCTGACAAGATTATTTTATGTAAGTATAAATTTATAAGAAAGGAATAAAATGTTATTTGAATATATTTTAAATAAATAAACTAATTATTAAATAAACTAGTTTAACTAACTTTATTCAATTTGAATCTGAGTGCTGGAATTGGTAGACAGTGGGCCACTAAAATGCTCTGATTTAATATCGTAGGTGTTCAAGTCACCTCTCAGATAGAATTATTATTATTATAGTAATTTTTAGCGTCGATAGGCTAGTTTTTACTTTGCTTATATTTTTTATAAATTAAGAGCTAATTAATTTATAAAAAATAAATAAGTAGCACTCGAATACTGGGGCTAGAGGTATCTCTCCTTCTTTATTTTAGGTTAAATTTCTTAATAGTTTCTCCTAGGGCTTTTTGTGCTTTCGTAGGAGCAACCTCTTAAAAAATATAGCGTACGAGCAAACTTTTTAGTTACCCATACTTTGTCAGGCTAAATGTATAGGACGGTAGGGGGGGGTTAGGGGATATAGTCTAGTTTGGTAAAAACTCTAATTTTTGCATATTAGTATCCCAGGTTCGATTCCTGGTGTCTCCATCCTTTATTTGTTAGTAAATGGGCTATTTGGTAAAATTTTTATTTATTTATAGACACTATTTACGGTAATATTTAATAAGGGGGTAGCTTTTAGGATCGCAACCTGAAGGCGTAGTGTGGTAGTGGAGGAAGGTTACACAGGGGGGGAAAACACATATCTTTATGCGATAGGCGGAGCATTAAGGGTCTCAGGTTATGGATGAAGCTGAGAAGACAGTTGTTAGTGAAAACCAAGACACTAGAACAATATTAGGTTAGGGTGTATTTAGCTCGAGAAGCTCAATTGGTAGAGCAGAGCATTGAAGCTGCTTTGGTTGTAAGTTCAAGTCTTATCTCGAGCAAGTTATCCTATAGCTACTTCTCTGTCTGTGATACTGACTTCTTACTGACGGCGGCGAAGCCGCCGTAGGATAAGTCGGTAAGTAGGATAAGTGGCCTTACTTCTGACCCCGGAGGGGTAAGGCTTTGCCTCCTGCTTGCTTACGAAGTATGCGTGCTAGGGAACGAAGGCAAAACTAAGACAGGTTAGCCAGGTAGGCGAGGGTTAAAGGGGTTGTAAACCCCTTCTTATAAGGGAGGTGAAGAAATTGGTAAACTTAGGTAATTTAGGCTTATCTGATCGCGAGATCTTGCAGGTTCAAGTCCTGTTCTCCCTATCTATTTTATTTTTATGTGTACTGCCAATCCTAGGTATGAAGTAGTTAAGTTGGGCTCCTGATCCTGGCTGATTTCGTAGTGCTGGCCTTCTCTGGCGGCGAAGCCGCCAGAGAGGTCCGGCAGTAGAAACCATACATACTTTGGCTGCATGCTAACTTCGTAGCGAGAAGTATGCTAGCCAAACAGGAGTATTTACCCTAAATATCTTGTGGACTAATGGGTAAGTCTAGAATTTTTGGTGTTCTACAATGTGCGTTCGAATCGCGCCAAGATAAAATAGAAAAATTCAATATAAAAGTAAAATAGAGTTTAGTTTTCCTTGTTGTAACCTTATAACAAGGCGGCCTGAAAGAATTTCGGCTACCGATTGCCATACTGACTGGCATACTTCGTTAGCTAGAAGTACTCCTGACCCCCCCCTTGCCCTAAGTTCTCATTAGCTCAAGGGTAGAGCCGGTTATTCCTAATATCCTGATTTTAGTTCAAGTCTGAAATGAGAATAGAGGGGAGGCAACTTGTATTATCTTATACAGAAATAAAGTATATATTCCTTCTAAGGATAGATATAGCTTTATTCGCGATTATTTATAGGTGTAAAGATGGGTAATTTGTAAGCGTAATCCTGATACCCCTTCGGGTACTTCTGCTGCGTAGCCAGCCAGGGGAATACGAAAATAGATATACGAGGTCTATAAAATCACACTGATAAAGATAGCTAAACCTAAAATAGCACGAGCAGTTACCTGCGCGGCTTCGTTGCCGTAAGGACAACATCTTGTGGGAAGTAACGGATATTCTGAAAGGAGAAGTCTTAACATTAAGACAAGAGCAGAATAGTAACCCGCATAAACTAATTGTAAATTTTATGAATAACTGGCGAAAGCTAAGCTTAATAAGGGGCTATAAAGGTTTTATTCCTAAAGAGCTAGCCAAGCTATGCTTCGCACCCCATAATTCTCATTAGCTCAATGGTAGAGCCGGATACTTCTAATATCCTGATTTTAGTTCGAGTCTGAAATGAGAAAAGCGGTAATTGCTGCTTGTATCATCTAAAAAAAACATTACCCTTAAATATTTGTAGTAGTAAATATGTCCTATGCCGTTTTAACAAGTAATTGTTATTATTATTATATTGTCAAATTGCTGCGTAGCAGAAACCCTGTAAAAATAGTTATATAGTACTGTTTTATATATAATTCGCAGGGAAGCTTTAAGGGAAAACTTGGTTTTTCTTATAAAGAATCTTCAGAGACTAGAGGGTGATATATCCAGATAACCAGATGGGAGTCGGTTTAACTGGATAAAAATATAGTCCAATCATAGTAGTAATACTATATTTAATACAATATTGATAGGATTTAATCCAACTGATTCTTATTCCTGCTTCTCCGAGGAAGGAATCAGTATTTATAGTAACCCTTGTCTTTTGTCCATTAGGTTATCTGTAATTTTTATAATAGCTATTATAGTTTATATCGGAGTATTATGCGCATATTTTGTATTGAAATTAATACAAAAATGAAAATTATATCTTTTTTACCGGTAGTCATACTTCTATGAATTTAACCAATTTTATATCTGACCATTTACCTGAAGGATGCACACTTCGTAAGCCAGAGAAACTGACCTACTGTATCTTAAGTTGTACTATCAATGGATACAACAGGTTATTAATACTCAGAATCCTATAGATATTTTCGATCCTAGGTTTCAAGGTAGAACAAATACTAGTGATGAGAGGTATAATATAAGTAATAGAAATATTTATAGTATTACTTGATGGGTTGCAAGCTTGACGCTACGTGAGAAGTATAGATTGTGTAGAATAGCTAGGGTTGCATATAACAACGAAAGTCTTCAAGCTTTGGGCTATGAGATCCATGGAAGTATCGGAGTTATAGACATATAGATAACCGTATGATTGCAAAATGTAGAATAGCCTTAATAGCTATTCTTGCAGTCAATGATAGATAGGATTAATAAAGGCTACTTGGTGCTTCTCCTGAAGGAAGGAACAAAGATAAAATCGCCAGATTTATATCCGGATTTGGGTGTATATAAAAAAAGTAATATTTTAACTTTTTTTTATTTTTATCTAAATTTAAGTTTAATTTTTTTAATATTATTTTATTTTTTGAATAAAACAGTTAGTAAATGATAAGCTAACTGGACTTAACTGGTTATTTGTAAAACTTATTTAATTAGGTTTCCTAAGTTAAGTATTGTAGTATAGAAAGTCAAAAATGCATCTATACTGTGACATCTATTAGCTTAATGGTAAGGCGGTGTATTAATTTAATATATAAATTACAGTTCGAATCTGTAATAGGTGGGTTGTAGTGGTTTTTCTTGCGTAGCGAGGCTACGCAGCAAAGAAGGGCTAAATAAAAAAAAATAATCCATAATATGAAAAGAGCGTTTACGCCTTAAAGTTATGGTTGACTGATTATTTTATCTCTCTGAAGGTATACAAATGAGTATATACTATCATGTGCTTATAAAATAATATTTTTATTAAATATAAAAATGTTTATGATTCCAACAATAGTATCGCTTATCGAGGTTGTTTTAGTGCTGGTGCCTGCTTTACTTGCAGTAGCTTATGTGACAGTGGCAGAAAGAAAAACTATGGCCAGTATGCAAAGAAGATTAGGTCCTAACGTTGTAGGTTACTATGGACTACTTCAAGCATTTGCTGATGCCTTAAAACTTCTTTAAAAGAATATGTTGCACCTACACAAGCTAATATGATATTGTTTTTTTTAGGGCCCGTAATTACATTAATTTTCGCACTTTTAGGTTATGCAGTTATACCTTATGGTCCAGGTTTATCAATTAATGACATGAATCTAGGTATATTTTATATGTTAGCTGTTTCATCTTTAGCTACATATGGAATACTATTAGCTGGGTGAAGTGCAAATAGTAAATATGCATTCTTAGGATCTTTAAGATCAACAGCTCAGTTAATTAGTTATGAGTTAGTATTGAGTTCTGCTATATTAATTGTTATTATGTTAACAGGTAGCTTAAATCTAACTGTTGTTACAGAAAGTCAAAGAGCTGTTTGATTCATATTACCTTTATTGCCTATTTTTCTTATTTTTTTATAGGATCGATAGCGGAAACTAATCGTGCTCCTTTCGATTTAGCTGAGGCTGAATCAGAGTTAGTTAGTGGATTTATGACAGAACACGCTGCAGTTGTTTTTGTATTCTTTTTTTTAGCAGAATACGGAAGTATAGTATTAATGTGTATATTAACTAGTTTATTATTTTTAGGTGGTTACTTACCAATATACTCTATTTCTTATCTAATAAGTTTTATAGATTATATTTATTTTGAATTATTTTTGATAGTTGATTAAATTTTTATGGTTATAGTAGCGGCTATGTTTATGAAATTTCTAATAATCCTGGTTTTTATTTTATAGAAAATAGAGGGCCAGCGCAATATTATATAGAATATATATTAAATAATCCTAACTTAGAAGGGTTATTATATGGTTTAACTTTAGACTGAAAAGTTCTATTATGATTTTTGTTTTTATCTGAGCTAGAGCATCATTTCCTAGAATACGTTTTTTGATCAATTAATGGCGTTCTGTTGAACAGTTTTATTGCCTATTCTATTTGCTATAATTATATTTGTACCTTGTATTTTATTTAGTTTCGATATATTTCCAGTTAGTGTAAAACTTATTTTAGATTAATAGAATCTACTTTTTATCATGGAATTTTCCATTTGATGATGTAAACATTTTTACTTAGTTAGTAATTTAGGAAATATATTGACTTTTAACCAAAAAAAATGTTATTATCCAGTTTATTATTTATACCTCTTTTGGGTATACTTTTAATTTGTGCCGGAAGATCTCATGAAGATCAATCCTGCTGCCAGTTTTTGCTTTATCAGCGTCCGATGGCGTAAATAAAGCGACAGATTTCGCCCATTCTAGCCGTGGCCATGATTTTAAGATATTAAATTAATTGCTCTTGGAACTTCTATTATTAATTTAATTATATCTCTAATTATTTATATATCATTTGATTTAGTAGTAACCAATTTCAATTTGTACAAGAATATCACGATATGAGTTTTTTTTGATATTTATTTAGGAATAGATGGACTTTCTATTTACTTGTATTATTAACTACAATAATAATGCCTATAGCATTATTATCTAATTGAAATTCTATAACTGAAAATATAATATCTTATTTAATAATTATGTTATATTAGAAACATTATTATTAGCTGTATTTTTAGTTTTAGATATATTATTATTCTATATTTTTTTCGAAAGTATACTACCTCCTTTATTTTTATTAATAGGTTTATTTGGATCTGGTAATAAAGTAAGAGCTAGTTTTTATATATTTTTATACACATTAGGAAAGTTCTTTATTTTTATTACTATCAATATTAACTATGTCTTCTATAATGGGAACTACAGATTTTGATGCTTTATTTAAAACTAATTTTGATTATACTACACAATTATTTATATTTTGCGGGGTATTTATTGCAATTGCGGTAAAAACTCTACAATTTTTTTAAATAATTGATTATTAAGAGCTCATGTTGAATCTCCTTTAGGTGGAAGTATAGTTCTTGCTGCTATTTGTGTTAAAATTGAGTTTATATGGTATATTTAGATTAATATTACCTATTTTACCTAAAGCTTCATTAAACTATACTTACATAGTATATTTAATAGGGGTGATTACTATTATATACGCTAGTTTTAGTACACTAAGAACTACAGACGTTAAAGAATTAATTGCTTATAGTTCTGTGTCTCATGCTGCAGTATATTTAATAGCAGAATTTAGTAATACAATCCAAGGAATCGAGGGAAGTATACTTTAGGTTTAGGTCACGGATTTGTTTCTAGTGGTCTATTTATATGTGCAGGTGGAGTCTTATATGATAGATCAGGTACTAGAAATATTGCTTTTTATCGTGGAAATGGCTCAATTAATGCCGCTGTTCTCAGGTACTGTTCTTAATTCTTTGCTAGCGAATTGCGGAACTCCTTTAACTCTAAAATTTCGTAGGTGAATTTATGTCCACTATACGGTGCATTTGAAAAGATTACCTATACTATGGAGCTTTAGCCGCTTCTTCTATAGTGCTTTCAGCTGCCTTATACAATATAATATGTTTAACAGAATAGCTTTTGTGGTTCATTTAGTAAATTCTTCGAAGAAAATATAAGTGACGTAATAAAAGAGAAATTCTTTATCTTATTTATATTATCTTATTACTGTTTTGTTGGGAATACTATCCTATTTCATTTAGATGGTTTACGATTATAGTGTTCACTTTAATTTACAGTACGTTAGTTGGGAAGGAGTTTATCTCTATCTTGTTGTAGGGATTTTCTTCGTTGGTTCAGCTAGAAAAAGGAATATAAAAATTTGGGGGGGGAATTAAAATATTCCCCCCCCACTTCTATTTTTCTTTAAAGAAATTATTTCTGTAACCAAAGTTTTACCTCTTTACGATTAGCTCTTTTAAGCAATATCTTACATACCGCAAATGTTCATTCCATGAAACATCTAGTGGAGATAGGAGGTGAATCCTAAGATTACGGAGTTGGGCATGCCTTTCAAATTTGTTATTACAGATAGTGCACAATTTACTGAGGAAATATTTACTTAGAACTCCGCCTTTTTGTATTTTTGGCTTCGCCAAGCAAGTATTGATTCTTCTTCGCAAAGAAAAAACGGTTAAATTATACTTGTTGTAGTACAAATATATCGTTTCGCTGGGTATAGTAAAAAATCGCGACAGACTGGATCCACTGGTGCTTCAAATGCCTGCTAGTTATATATGTTTTGTATATATAAGATATATAAAATATAAATAGCAGTAGTCGTATTATAAAATTAAATTTATGAGGTATAGGATTTCACTTGTTTAAATACGTAAATTTTTATTTAATATTTTCCTTTCTTTTTATTCCTAAAATAAGTAAATTAAATATTTGGCTAGAGTATTATAAATTTAATTAACTTTTGATTTCGAGCCCCCCCCCCCCGGGGCTCCTTGAAGCTCTATACGGGATATGCGACTTAGTTTTCGCCCTTAATTATTTTGTGCACGTAGTATTAAGGTTTCCTGCCGACTTTCTGCTGCTTCAGTATAGCCAGCCAGAAGTATCGGTCAGGCTGTGAACACATGTAGTAGGAGAGATGAAGCCAAGCCGCCCCACCTATCCTGCCTCACTTTGGCGCAGCCAAGAGGCGACTAACCTATTCTTCGTAGGCTAACATACATTATCAATGAGTTCGTGCCTGAGTTCTATATAGGTGGCCTTAAGTATTATTACAATATAATTTGATAGATTGTATAGTCTAATTTTTTTTTATCTAACCTGACTGCCTGATGCCTGACAAATTTTATTAAAATTAATAAGAGGGTCTGTATGTTAAAAACATATTCAATTAATTAAATGTATATTATACACGATAGAGTGTTTATAATATAAAAACAATCGATTTAAATCGATTGTTTAAGCTAGTCTATTGTTTAACGATCTTTATCTGTTTAATTATAAAAAAAAAAAATTACAAAATAGAATATTAAAAAAGTCATCCTTTATAAAATTAGTAATGATATATTATAGACGCTCACAAACCAAGTATTTAAGTTACATGTGAAATTTCTGTTCATTGTTAAGCTGTTTTTTAGTTATACAAATTAGTAACTTGAGTAACTCTAGCTATGCACTACGAATCCCTAGTGTTTTTAGGAAGCATTTAACTCAGTGAGATATTAAGAGATGAAAACAATGGGTGATTAGTTCGTATTTTACACGCTAAACACTGCTTCAGCATTTTCTCTTAGTGTAGCTTACACAATAGAAAGAGGTTATATATTACGATCTTACAGAGCTCCAAGAACATTAACTTGAGCTATAGGAAACTATAATTATTTAATTGCATTAGTTGTACAGCTTTCTTGGGTTTGTCAAATAGCCCCAAAATGATTGAATTCAATCATAACAACAAGAAGTAAAATAAATTTAACTCTTATACACTAAACCTAGTAGGGTTACAAAGTGTTAAATAAATCAAATACTGGTGTGCCTCTAGGTAGAAGACATTTTTCAACTGCTAAACATATCCGCGCTAGGTTAATTATGAAGAGTTAACGAAATTTATAATCCGAAAAAAAGCTTAATCCCGTCTTTTATAGTTATGAAGATTTATCTGCATCAAAATTGTTAAATCTAAAAGTTTTGAATAGATACTCGATCTATTCGGTATTATTTAATTTTAAATAAAGTTACTTCTTGATTATTATATAGGATCAGCTTCCACTGGGAGACCATGCTAGATTTTCTAATCATTATTCCAATTTTCATTGGTAGTTAAAGTAGTTAAAAAATGCAGTAAAAGAAGCATGGTGTATCTTCTTTTTGGCATTTTTAGTGTTAGAGTTGTTTCCTGAGATAGTAAACAATAAGAAAATAATAAAAAAAATATTGATTTGGAAGACTTTTTAGCCTAAATCTTTCATTACCTAATTATAATATATTGACTGAAGCCGGGTTTCAAGCTTTGCGTTATAAACATAACGAAACACAGATTAAATATAAAACTATTATAGTTGCAAGAGCCGTAGACTAGCTATTGTAGTTTAAATAAAGGTTAAAAAGCTTTTCCCTATACTATTGAAGCAATGAAACAATCATGCTTTAAATAGAACAACCTATTACTCAGAAGAGGTATTCAAAATATGAAAAAGAATTTCTAAAAGCTATACTTAGTTATATAACATGGACTTACAGTATATGTGAATTTTCTAGTATAACAGAGATCTAAATCTTAGGTGTTCTTCAAAAAACCATTATCGGGCTTTACAAACACAAAAAAGATATTAAGAAGACGTTGAATTCGTTAAATATATTTAAATGTTGTTGTAGATTGAATTTTAATTATAGTCCTACAGTAAAACTTTTATGCAATTATAAAAAAAAATAAAAAGTAAAGGAGCAATAGCCCGACAGGGCTATTGAAGAAATGTTTAAATTATCTTTGCAATGTTAGTTGAATACGATCAAAGAATTTTAGTTTTTTTATTAGATAAAAGGGCTAACCCTTAATAAAATGTAGAACTTAAAAGTTAGAGATTCAGTCCGGTTATTTATATATCGCGACCAGGCTGGGTCACCTGGCGTGTCCCTGAAATGTGCTTAATGCACAGTCGGCAATATTTAGTTATAGAATATGACTAATAGAATATACGAATGTCACAAGTTATATCTAGCTTTTTATAAATGTCTTTTAATTATATAAAGTATATTATGTATGTTTTACCTATCATTGGTTCAAATGTCACTATGAGGTGCTACAGTTATTACAAATTTAATTAGTGCTGTCAATGAATAGGCAAATATAGTTGAGTCAAAAATTATATAAACAATTATTATTTTATGCGCTTTTATGCTACTGTTTTATTTTCATTAATAAGATATTCTCTACTACAAATAGTACTATTATAAAAACGCTTTAAGAAAAAGGGAAAAAATATTAAAGATTAGATAAACAAGAATATTATCAATCCCCTTTAACATCTTTTTTAGGGCTTTTTTAGTTTGGATTAATAGATGGAGATGGATATATTCAGTTACTTAAAAACAGTCTAAAGGTTTTAGTATAGCAATTAAATTGGTAATATCACTTCATTTAGAAGATATTTCTACTTTAGGAGTATATCCATTCAGTTCTTTTAAAATTTAGGTAAAATTAATGGTTTTATAAGGAATTTAAGAAGTCCAACTTTGTAAATAGTAATTAATAAAAAGATTACAAGAAATATTGTTTCCTTTGCCTTATATTACCATAAATTTTCTTTTTAACTACTACTAGAATGGATCAGTGTTAATTTAGCATGTTATATTATGAAAACGATATTAAATTATATAGTCAAATTCCAAGTTTAAATAATATACCTACTGTTTCTGAAATACCCAAAAAAATTCCATTGTTATACATTGTTACATTTTTTTAAAAAATTGAATGTAGGATTTGCATGTTCTGAAGTTCATTTTTTATTAAAAGTAATAATGATGGGTTGTTTTTCAATAAGACAAAGGGAATACATACTAATTTATTTGAAGCTTTTTAAAATAATATGTTAATACTAACAGAAAAAATAGATACACAAATAATTTTAATCAATTTGTTAGTCTAAATCTATATACAAAAAAGTTATTAATTTCTTTTTCATTTTTCAGTTTACATCCTTTAGTTGGATTGAAAATATATCAATATCTAAAATGATTAAATAATCTACAGGAAAGTTCTCGTATATAGTAGCTTAAATTATCCTAATGAAAATAATGCTGAATATAGCAAAATATGTGAAATAATAATGTAAATGCCGGCTCCCATAAAACATCAGCTAAGGTTTTTAAATCTTTATTATATTTTAGAGATCACATGGGGAAATTACCACAGACCATTTAATAAATTACCTGCCGGTTTTATTAGATTATTTGTAGCGGAACTTAATCCGTATACTATAGAAGAATTAAGAGCGTTCAACGACTAACGGAGGATAATTACTAACAATAACTCGACACGATTACCCCCAAAAATCTTCGTATTATTGCGAAGTTTAAGATATAGTCTAAATTACCGTAGGGGTAGTAAGCTTATAAGTTAAATATTACGTATTACCACTGTCATTGCAGCGAGGTTTCTCTGTAATAATGCAACTTTAAAACAGGGATTTCTTTTTAGGCTTGTTTTAACAATTTTTTGTATTTACCATTATTTTAGCAGCTTTAGTATTAATGCACATGATTGCCTTTACATGATACACGGCAGGATCTGAAATCTTTTAGGACTTTCAGGAATTCATATAGAATCCCTATGCTCCATATACTTATTTAAAGATTATTACTATATATTTTTATTTTTGTATTAAGTATATTTGTATTTTCATGCCTAATGTATTAGGAGATAGCGATAATTATTAAATGCAAACCCTATGCAAACTCCTCCAGCTATAGTTCCAGAGAGTGATACCATTCTTCCTTTCTATGCAATTTCTTAATCTTATACCGAAAAAATTATTAGGGGTTATTTGCTATGGAAGTGCAATCTTAATATTTAGCTTACCTATAAAAGTTGATTTAGGTTAGATCAAGAAGGTTTACAATTTAGTACCAATAAGTAAAAATAGCTTCTTCGTATTTGTACTAATTTCTTAATATTAATGCAAAATTGGTGCAAAACACGTCGAAGATCCATTTACTACTATTAGGACAAATTAGACAATCTTATATTTGACATTTCTTTATTTATACATTACCAGGGGTAAGTTTATTAGAAAATACTCTTAATAGATTTAAAAAGTAAAAAATAACTAGCTATACATCATTAGGGATAGTTTATCCTTAAGGTCCCAGACCGTATATGATTACTTACTAAATAGATTGTTATATACATACCTAATAAATTAGTACATTATCTTTTTTTGGTGGGTTGTAAAACTGTATACCCCCTGTAGATATTCCTGCTACTCCTATATGTGAGCTGCTCCGAAGCAGCAAAGCTCTAAATAGATCGGAGCTAGTATTTTAATTTAATACAACCATTAACTATTAAGTGATTTTGTAGGGTTATATTTTAGATCTTTTGCTTTTATTTTGTTTTAGTGTTTTACTTATGCGCTTTATCTTTATAATTATTATTTAATTATTTGTATTACTTTAAGTAATACTTAGCCTAAGTTGTAAATTTATGTTCTTTTTAGCCGCCTACCTTCTCCATCCAGCCATACTTTGCCAGGCAGGGGGGGGCGGCTAATAAAAAACTATAGTTTTTTATATGATTTCTGCCTTTACCGTCAGGAAAACAAGCGCACATCTTTGTCGAAGCCGTCATATATAAGAGGTCTAGATTATGACGGTTAGATGGTCTACACTTTTATTGCAAATTCTTAAGTTCGAGGTTCGATTCCTCCATAATCTTATCATGGGGTAGCAAAATTTATTATAACTTTCTCCAAT
>FWPY01000013.1:0-24759 GCA_900174645.1 Sonneratia alba
AAAGAAACCCTAAAAACCCTTCTAAAGAAAAACACCCCTACTAAAAACCCTTTTTTATAAAAAACCCTAAAAAACCCTAAAAAACCAAAAAACCTAAAAAAACCCTAAAAAACGACCTAAAAAACCCTAAAAAACCCTAAAAAACCCTAAAAAACCCCACCTTTTTTTCTTAAAAAACGGCCTCACATTATTGTTTTCTCTTAAAAACCTGCCTTTTTTTTGTTTTTTTATTTCTTTTTTTTATTTTTTTTATTTTATTTTTTTTTAAAAAACCCTAAGAAAAACCCTTAAAAACCTAAAAAAACCCTTTAAAAAACTCCTTAAAAAACCCCTTTTTAAAAAAACCCTTAGTAAAAAACCCTAAAAAAACCCTAAAAAAACCCTAAACACCTACCCTCCCCGACCAATCTCGGCCTAAAACCCTTAAAAAACTTCACTTTCTTTTTAAAAAACCCTAAAAAAACCTAAAAAAAAAAAAACCATAATAAAAAAAACTGCCTTTTTTACAAAAACCTAAAACAATACCCTTAAAACCCTCTTTTTTTAAAAAAACCCCCTTTTTTTTTTTAAAAAACCCTTTAAAAACCCTAAGAAAACCCTAAAAAACCCTAAACAACCCTAAAAACCCACCCTAAAAAACCCTAAAAAACCCTAAAAACCCCTGCCAGCTCAAACATATTCGCCTTTTTATGGTTCTTTTATCTTTACGAAAAAACTAAAAAACCCTAAAAAAACCCTTAAACTACCCTAAAATTTACCCTTAAAAACTAAAACCATATTAAAAAAACCCTAAAAAAACCCTCAAAACCCTTTTCTAAAAAACCCTAATAAAACCCTTTAAAAACCCACAAAACCTTTTTTTCTTTCTCCTATTAAAAAACCTGAAAAACCTTAGAAAAAACCCTTTTTAAAAAAAACCTAAAAACCCTAAAAACACGCCCCCCCTTTTTTTTTAAAAGAACCCTTAAAAAACCCTAAAAAACCCTAAAAAACCCTAAAAAACCCTAAAAAACCCTTTTTTTTTTTTTTTTTTTTTTTAAAAAAACCCCTTTAAAAAACTTTATTTTTTTTTAAAAAAACCCTTTCTTTTTTTTTCTTTTTTTTTAAAAAACGCCTAAAAACCCTAAAAAACCCTAAAAAACCTCAAAAAGAAACCAAAAAAACCTAAAAAACCCTTAAAAAACCCCCCTTACAAAACCCAAAAAACCCTAAAAAACCCTAAAACCCTAAAAAACTAAAAAACCTAAAAAAAACCCTAAAAAACTTTTTTTTAAAACTAAAAAAACCCTAAAAAACCCTAAAAAAACACCTCGCCTCTTTTAAAAAAACCTGTCCTGCATTAAGAGCAATCAAACCCTTTTTTTCAAAAAACCCATAAAAAACCCTAAAAAACCCCTAAAAACCCTTTATAAAAAACCCTAAAAACCCTACCCTAAAAAACCCTCCTTTTAAAAAACCTAAAAAACTAAAAAACCCTAAAAAAAAACCCTTTTAAAAACCCTAAAAACCCTAAAAAACCCTAAAAAAAAAAACCCTAAAAAAACCCAAAAACCCTAAAAAACCCTTAAAAACCCTAAAAAACCCTAAAAAACCCTAAAAAACCCTAAAAAACCCTAAAAAAACCCTAAAAAACCCTAAAAAAACCCTAAAAAACCCTAAAAAAAAACCCTAAAAAACCCTAAAAAACCTTAAAAAACCCTAAAAACCCTAAAAAACCCCTAAAAAACCCTAAAAAGACCCTAAAAAACCCTAAAAAACCCTAAAAAAAAACACCACCCCTAAAAAAATAAAAACCCTAAAAAAAACCCTAAAAAAACCCTAAAAAACCCTAAAAAAACCCTAAAAAACCCTAAAAAACCCTAAAAAACCCTAAAAAACCCCTAAAAAAAACCCTAAAAAAACCCTTAAAAAACCCTAAAAAACCTAAAAAACCCTAAAAAACCTAAAAAACCACCTAAAAAACCCTAAAAAAACCCTAAAAAACCCTAAAAAAACCCTAAAAACCCTAAAAAACCTAAAAAACCCTAAAAAACCCTAAAAAACCTAAAAACCCTTAAAAAACCCTAAAAAAACCCTAAAAACCCTAAAAAAACCCTAAAAACCTAAAAAAACCCTAAAAAACCCTAAAAAACCCTAAAAAACCTAAAAATAAAAAACCCTAAAAAACCTAAAAAAACCCTAAAAAATTTAAAAAATAAAAACCCTAAAAAACCCTAAAAATTAAAAAAACCCTAAAAAACCCTAAAAAAATAAAAAACCCTAAAAAAACCCTAAAAAACCCTAAAAAACCCTAAAAAAACCCTAAAAAACCCTAAAAAACCCTAAAAAACCCTAAAAAACCCCTAAAAAACCCTAAAAAAAACCCTAAAAAACCCTAAAAAACCCTAAAAAACCCTAAAAAACCCTAAAAAACCCTAAAAAACCCTAAAAAACCCTAAAAAACCCTAAAAAACCCTAAAAAAACCCTAAAAACCCTAAAAACCCTAAAAAACCCAAAAACCCTAAAAAAACCCTAAAAAACCCTAAAAAACCCTAAAAACCGTAAAAAACCCTAAAAAACCCTAAAAAACCCTAAAAACCCTAAAAAACCCTAAAAACCCTAAAAACCCTAAAAAACCCTAAAAAAACCCTAAAAAACCCTAAAAACCCTAAAAAACCCTAAAAAACCCTAAAAAACCCTAAAAAAAACCCTAAAAAACCCTAAAAAACCCTAAAAAACCCTAAAAAACCCTAAAAAACCCTAAAAACCCTAAAAAACCCTAAAAAACCCTAAAAAACCCTAAAAAACCCTAAAAAACCCTAAAAAACCCTAAAAAACCCTAAAAACCCTAAAAAACCCTAAAAAACCCTAAAAAAACCCTAAAAAAACCCTAAAAAACCCTAAAAAACCCTAAAAAAACCCTAAAAACCCTAAAAAAACCCTAAAAAAACCCTAAAAAAACCCTAAAAAACCCTAAAAACCCTAAAAAACCCTAAAAAAACCCTAAAAACCCTAAAAAAACCCTAAAAAACCCTAAAAAACCCTAAAAAACCCTAAAAAACCCTAAAAAAACCCTAAAAAACCCTAAAAAACCCTAAAAACCCTAAAAACCCTAAAAAACCCTAAAAAAACCCTAAAAAACCCTAAAAAAACCCTAAAAAACCCTAAAAAACCCTAAAAAACCCTAAAAAACCCTAAAAAACCCTAAAAAACCCTAAAAAACCCTAAAAAAAACCCTAAAAAACCCTAAAAAAACCCTAAAAAACCCTAAAAAAACCCTAAAAAACCCTAAAAAACCCTAAAAAAAAAAACCCTAAAAAACCCTAAAAAACCCTAAAAAACCCTAAAAAACCCTAAAAAAACCCTAAAAAAAAAAACCCTAAAAAAACCCTAAAAAACCCTAAAAAACCCTAAAAAACCCTAAAAAACCCTAAAAAAACCCTAAAAAACCCTAAAAAACCCTAAAAAACCCTAAAAAAAAACCCTAAAAACCCTAAAAAACCCTAAAAAACCCTAAAAAACCCTAAAAAACCCTAAAAAAACCCTAAAAAACCCTAAAAAACCCTAAAAAAACCCTAAAAAACCCTAAAAAAACCCTAAAAAACCCTAAAAAACCCTAAAAAACCCTAAAAAACCCTAAAAAAACCCTAAAAAACCCTAAAAAACCCTAAAAAACCCTAAAAAACCCTAAAAAACCCTAAAAAACCCTAAAAAACCCTAAAAAACCCTAAAAACCCTAAAAAACCCTAAAAAACCCTAAAAAACCCTAAAAAACCCTAAAAAACCCTAAAAAACCCTAAAAAACCCTAAAAAACCCTAAAAAAACCCTAAAAAACCCTAAAAAACCCTAAAAAAAAAACCCTAAAAAACCCTAAAAAAACCCTAAAAAACCCTAAAAAACCCTAAAAAACCCTAAAAAACCCTAAAAAACCCTAAAAAACCCTAAAAAACCCTAAAAAAACCCTAAAAAACCCTAAAAAACCCTAAAAAACCCTAAAAAAACCCTAAAAAACCCTAAAAAACCCTAAAAAACCCTAAAAAACCCTAAAAAACCCTAAAAAACCCTAAAAAACCCTAAAAAAAAAAAACCCTAAAAAACCCTAAAAAACCCTAAAAAACCCTAAAAAACCCTAAAAAAAAAAACCCTAAAAACCCTAAAAAACCCTAAAAAACCCTAAAAAACCCTAAAAAACCCTAAAAAAAAAACCCTAAAAAACCCTAAAAAACCCTAAAAAACCCTAAAAAACCCTAAAAAAACCCTAAAAAACCCTAAAAAACCCTAAAAAACCCTAAAAACCCTAAAAAAACCCTAAAAAACCCTAAAAAACCCTAAAAAAACCCTAAAAAACCCTAAAAAACCCTAAAAAACCCTAAAAAACCCTAAAAAACCCTAAAACCCTAAAAAACCCTAAAAAACCCTAAAAAACCCTAAAAAACCCTAAAAAACCCTAAAAAACCCTAAAAAACCCTAAAAAACCCTAAAAAACCCTAAAAAACCCTAAAAAACCCTAAAAAACCCTAAAAACCCTAAAAAACCCTAAAAAACCCTAAAAACCCTAAAAACCCTAAAAAACCCTAAAAAACCCTAAAAAACCCTAAAAAAACCCTAAAAAAACCCTAAAAAACCCTAAAAAACCCTAAAAAACCCTAAAAAACCCTAAAAAACCCTAAAAAACCCTAAAAAAAAAACCCTAAAAAACCCTAAAAAACCCTAAAAAAAAAAAAACCCTAAAAAACCCTAAAAAACCCTAAAAAAACCCTAAAAAACCCTAAAAAACCCTAAAAAAACCCTAAAAAACCAAAAAACCCTAAAAAACCCTAAAAAAACCCTAAAAAAAAAACCCTAAAAACCCTAAAAAACCCTAAAAACCCTAAAAAACCTAAAAAACCCTAAAAAAAAAACCCTAAAAAAAAAAACCCTAAAAAACCCTAAAAAAAAAACCCTAAAAAACCCTAAAAAAAAAACCCTAAAAAACCCTAAAAAACCCTAAAAAACCCTAAAAAACCCTAAAAAAAAAACCCTAAAAAACCCTAAAAAACCCTAAAAAACCCTAAAAAACCCTAAAAAACCCTAAAAAACCCTAAAAAACCCTAAAAAAACCCTAAAAAAACCCTAAAAAAAACCCTAAAAAACCCTAAAAACCCTAAAAAACCCTAAAAAAACCCTAAAAAACCCTAAAAAACCCTAAAAAACCCTAAAAAACCCTAAAAAACCCTAAAAAACCCTAAAAAACCCTAAAAAACCCTAAAAAACCCTAAAAAACCCTAAAAAAACCCTAACTTGAACAAGCTACAAGGCCCTTGCTCATAATGACGTTCAAGTTCATTGGATCAAGCTCATAGAGCCCTAGTGTTCCGCCTCAATGGAGATCAAGCTGCTATAACCCTCACTCGAGACTCATAAATGATTTGACAGATCAAGCTCAAAAGCCCTAGTGACTCCATCACTAGCTCCAATCGAGAATAAGCTACGAAGCCCTCGCTTGGAACAACATTTAGACTCATCGAATCAATCTCACAAAGCTCTAGTGTCTCACCTTGATCAAGATCAAGCTCCCATAAACTTCGCTCGAGACTCCTAAAGAATTCAACAAATCAAGCTCAAAAGCCCCAACGACTCCACTACTAACTGTATTAGTATTTATTCTCTCTATTTACTGTAGCTTATTTTAGCAAGATTCAATTCTCTCTTGTACTATATATTGATGTAATTATTCTTAGTGAATTCAATTAAGGAATTGCCCAAAAGTTTCATAATTGAGAATTTCTATCTTCAATACCCTCCCTCAAGTTGGAGCAGGATATCTCAAATGCCCAACTTGTCGCAAAGAAACAAAGAGCGATCACGACCAAGGGCTTTAGTAAAAATGTCAACCAGTTGCAAAGAACTTGGTACATGTTATGTACTAATATGGCCCACTTTAAGGTGGTCTCAAATGAAATGACAATCAATTTCTATATGCTTAGTACGCTCGTGGAAGACAGGATTAGCCACAATATGGATGGCAACCTTATTATCACACGAGAGCACCATTGGTTGTGAGTGATCAATGCCGAACGATTGAAGGAGACTGTGAAGCGAGAGTAGTTCAGAAGTGGTGATCTCCATCGAACAATACTCTCCTTCAGCAGAAGAATGACTTACTGTTTCTTCGTTTTCCAAGAGATCGAGCAACCTCCGAGCATAATAAAATAGCCAGTGATAGAACGACGTGTCATGGGGCATCCAACCTAATTAGAATCACAAAAAGCCTGAAGTTGTAAACAATTCAGAGTCTTAAAAATAATCCTTGGCCAGGATGTTGCTTAAGATAACGGAGAACACGTATAGCAACATCCCAATGTGGTTGTCGTGGAGCATGCATGAATTGCGAAAGAATATAAACTAAGTAACATAACTTCAGTCGAGTGACTATTAAATAAATCAAATGACCCATAAGTGGACTATAGGATTCTGGGCTGGAAAGAAGATCGCCAACTTCATCATTTAAATGATGTTGCTGTTCCTTCGGGAAGGAAGGCAGCTTATAACCAAGCATGCCACATTCAGATAAAATATCTAGTGCATAGTTACATTGAGACAAGATGATCCCATCGTTATTACGAGCAACCTCAATCCCAAGAAAATATTTTAAAGGGCCCAAATCCTTAATTCGAAAGTGAGATGCCAAGCAATGCTTAAAAGAGGAAGAAACTTTAACATTGTTACTTGCCAAAATGATATCATCCACATACACAAGAATGACTAGAAAAATGGCATTATGGGAGAAGGTGAATAAGGAATGATCCGCACCAGATTGAATGAACCCATACTCGATTAAGGTTGAAGTAAATTTGGCATGCCAATTGCGGGAGGCTTGGCGAAGCCCATAAATAGATTTATGGAGGCGGCACACCTTCTTCGAACTTTGTGTCTTAAATCCTAGAGGGAGGCGCATGTAGACTTCCTCCTCCAAATCTCCATGCAAGAAGGCATTTTGCACATCAAGCTGATGAAGATCCCATCCTTTATGTAACGCAATGGTAAGAAGTCACCAAACAATAACAAGTTTTGCCTCCAGAGCAAAGGTCTTACGAAAATCAAGGCCTTCTATTTGAGTGTATCCTTTTGTGACAAGCCTTACCTTATAATGTTTTATGCTTCCATCAGAATTACGTTTGATCTTATACACCCATTTACAGCCAATGGGCCTTTTTCCAGGAGAAAGAGTCTCTATAATCCATGTTTGACTATCCTCCAAGGCATGGATTTCTTGAGCCATAGCCTCTTGCCAATGAACATCCTGCATGACTTGTGAATACAAGTTGGGCTCTACTTCATGGTCAAGAGATGCTAAAAATGCTCGATGAGAAGGAGACAATCGTGCAAAATTAACATAATTAGAAAGAGGGTGAACCGTACCTGAAGAGCTGACGGTGTGGGGTGATGGGTGGGGGCCTTGATTGAGGAGCGCACTATGACAAACATAATCGAGAAATCAGGCTGGTGGTCTTCTTTCTCGGGAAGGTCTTGCCTGTAGAGTATTAGTTGTGGGCTGAAATGGAGCTGACAAGAGTTGTCCAATTCTATGGGTTGAAGCTGACCGGGCTGATTCTGCGAAGTTTCTTCTTGTTGGATAGTCTACGACCTAGTGTGGCATGACCCATAAGGGATTTGCTCATCACGAGGACTTAGTGGATTGGGCTGGTAGCACTATTAGTTGTCTCCAGCCCAGTTGTGGCAAGTGGTAATTGTGCCTCATTTAGCTATTGAAGACCATGCAGCCCATTTTCGCCAATTTCAACAAACTATGGCACAACTCGGCCATCATAAGACGCCTAATTTTGTTGATTTTCCCAAAAAGGGAACTTCTCCTCATAAAATGCCACATCCCTTGATACATTAACTTCTTCCGATAGTAAGTCAAAAAGTCTTATACTTTACGACCATGGGAGTATCCAATAAAGACATATCATCATGCCCCTTCATGGAACTTGTCTTGATCTCATGGCCTCCAATGCGCATAACATAATGAACCAAACACCTTCAAGTGATCATAATTAGGATGTTTGTGAAATAAAATTTCATATGACGTCTTTCCCGATAACAACTATAAGGGTGTGTAATTGATCAAAAAGGATGCTATTAAGACACATGCACCACAAAATTTGATGGGAAAACTAACTTAAATCATTAATGCCCGTGCCACATTAAGAATGTGTCTATGTTTTCTTTCAACTCGGCCGTTTTGTTGTGGCATATCAATACAAGATGTCTGGTGAATGATGTTGTTCTTAGAATAAAACTGACAAGCCCTCCTGGAGACAAATTCCATCCCATTATCATTCTAAATCACCTTAATAAGCTTTCCAAATTGGGTTTAACCATTCTATGAAAACTTACCAACTTAACATATGTTTCTGATTTCTCGGTTAGTAGATATACCCAAACTGCTCTACTACAATCATCCACAAAGGTGAGGAAATATTTAGCACCCAAAATAGAAGAGATGCTATATGGGCCCCACAAATCACAATGCACCAAATCAAATATCATGGAAGCATTATTCTCACTAATATGAAAGGGCGTTCGTGTTTGTTTAGCATGCATGCATATATCGAAAAAATGACTAACTTTACTAACTTGAGAAAGAAATCTCATTATGTTCAGTGAAGGGTGTCCCAAACATCAATGCCACAATTCTCCATTTGAAAGCTTTGCTACCAAAGAGACCGAACTCAATTTCACACTTTGTAGACGATAGACCCCCTCCCAAAGTTCACCCGCTCCAATTAGCGTCTTTGAGGTGAGGTCCTGCACGATACAAAATTTGGGATAAATAGTCACCGAGTACTTTAGATCACCCGTCAATCTTGCAATTGAAATCAAATTATACGCGAAACTCAGGATAAATAAAACATTTCTTAAGATAAGGTTCGGTCCCAAACAAATTTGCCTTTTGGAATTGTCCCACACGATGTTTCCATTAGGCAATGTAATTAAGAATGGTCATGTCAATTTCTTCCTCCTTTCAAGTATTTTCCAATTTCCAGTCATGTGTCTTGATGCACCTGAATCAAGGATCCAATTAATTCCACTAGATAAAACCCCCTATACCTGAGAGTCGATCAGGCGAACCCATAGGTCCCCTCAATTTGCTCACAAAGTTGAGCAACTCCTAATATTGTCAGGTGGAGAGGCCTGGAATGTTTGACGATGAGGAAGTATTACATTGCCCGAGGCTTCTGTTATCCAAGCCCAGAATTGCACCAGCCTTTCCATCTATATGGGCTTGAGACGGGTTTGAATAATATCGAGCCTGTTGATTTGTTATTTGTCTTGGGCCGCCCACTTAGTTTCCTCTTCCTCTAGCTTTGGGCTTCTGCCTCCATTCAACTCTAGGCCCAAGATCCGAAGGGTGCCCATTCAATTGCCAACAGGTTGCTTGATCATGGCCCACTTTCCTGCAATAATTAAACACAGGCCTCTCTCCCAAATTCAATTTTTTGGGTTCTCCATCGACTGCTTGTCCAGCCGCTGTAATAGCCAATTGACTTTCGGCTATTGTGCAGAAGGCCGCTGCTTCCACCTGATCGCTTTTCTCAATTTTCTTGCATGCCAATCTTCATCTTTCTTCCTAGTTAATCATGAAAAATGCTTTGCTAACAGAGGGAAGTGGTTTAGTATTAAGAATTTGTGAACATACCGGCCCATAGAGCTCCATGTCAAGGCCCATAAGGAACTGGTGCAATTTTTCAACTTCCTTGTCCCTTGCTTGTTTTGTGGCCGCCAGGCATGTGCATTCGTTAACGTCAACATAGTCATCTAGTTCATCCCATAATGCCTTCAACTTCGTGTAGTAAGTGACTATGGTGTTTCCCCCTTGCTCGATATAGCATATTTCCTTTTTCAACTGGTGCATTCCTTGGGCATTCCCTTGCGAGAACTGCTCTTTCAACTCCATCCACATCTCACATGCACCATCAACATATGCTAGGCTTGCCTACAAGTTTTTGCCCAAAGAGTTAAAAATCCATGAGACAATCATACTATTGCAAATGTCCCATGAGTCAAATTCCGATGATGGCGAATTTGACTTTTCCAAGGAGCCATCAATGAACCCTAATTTGTTCTTCACCCGAAGTGCTCTTCTTGTCGCCTTCACCCAGGTCCTGTAGTTGTCTCCCATTAGAATGAACGAGATAAGGGCCGCACCCTCATTGTCTAATGGGGCGAGGTAGAATGGGCAACTCTCCACGACCCTCTCCCATTCTGGCTAGGTCGCTAGAGGTCCACTGGCCACTAACGGCCTCATTGGAGAGGAAGGGGACTATTGGGAGCCCCGATTGATTTCCCTCACCCATGGAGGCGACTCCTCATCCTAGGGTTTTGGGAAGAAGAAGATAGAAGAGAAAGTATGACATAATAAATCTAGAATAAATATGTTTTATATATTAAGTTTAGTGTAGTGATTAGACAAAATTATTTTAAATAAGAAGTTGAGGATTTAAGTCTCCTGTTAGGTCTCCCCCTCTTTTTTTTAGTTTTGCATTTTTTTTACAATTTAAAATTATTACAAGTGTCTCATCATCAATTGTTACATGTGTCACCGGGTCAGCACCCATGTCATACTACCACATCAACTACCATTAACGACATTAGTCAAAAATTAACGAAATGTATTAAAGTGTAGCACATTTGAAGGGAAATGTATCAATGAATTATATTTTAAAAATTTTGTACCAAAATGTTACATTAGTAAAACGTTTTGTACAAATTGTGTAATTTAAAATTATTACGAGTGCCACGTCATCAATTGTTACACATGTCATGAAGTCAACACCCACGTCATACTATCACATCAACTACCATTAACGACGTTAGTAAAAAATTAACGAAATATACTAAATTGTAGCGCATTTGAAAGAAAATATATCACAAAGTTACGATTTAAAAATTTTGTATCAAAATATTAAATTAGTAAAAAAAATTTTACTAACTGTCTAACCCTAATTTAATAACATAAAAAATCATGAAGAATGCAATAAAATTTCCACACCATGGAATGCAGTAATGGTAGGATTTATGTGTGGGAGCTGGTCAGGTTTGAAATGAGATAAATAGTATGGTACTTTTGAGGATAACAACTCACTAGTAAACTGATAACATACAATAAATTAGGTCTAAGGTTCGAATCTTTTGATGTCGGTATCTGAGATTTAATTGACAGATCCCACATTATACAATAATACCATTAGGTGAATTAGTCGGTTGTTACAGCGCCAAATACTACGAATATAAAAAAAAAAGATAGATAATAGGGTTGTTTAGGTTTGAAATGAGATAGATAGTAGCAATTGTACACGTCAAATAATTAATTATCACATAAGATCATGATTTGACATCTAGGATCAAATTAATGGCATTGTATCTAAATAGCTCCACTCTAACATTATGCAATGGAATCGACTCATTATGGTAAAAAAATAATCTTATAAGATTAACTTAGTCATTTTCTAATATATAAGACTTAATTTCAAAACGTCCAAAATATAAATGACTTATGGTGTCTTTCCTTAAAGTGTTGCATTAGCAAACATAAAATGAAGAAATTGAAAACATCTTATTATAGACATGACAATTCGAGCTATGCTGGTATGGCACAACATGCTATCTCAGTCGGCTTGAAAATCCTGACTCCGAGACAAATATTTTACTTTTTAGGTTGCTCAGCCTAACTCAAATCAAACAAAAATAATTTTTTTAAAATAAAATTAAATAATTTAATATTTCAGATTAATTTTTTACATAATATAATTTACTAATTAATCTAAATATTATATTAATTTGAAAAAAATATTGAAATAATTATTAAAATATAATTACTCATATATAATTAATCATTTTTTAATATTTTCTAATAATATTCTTTTTATTATAAATATTTTTTTTTCATATTATCAAACTAGTACAACACGATTTATTTTCATATCGTGCTAGCACAATTCAATTTCTCTAATGATTGAAAATCCCACCCATGCGCACTTTTTTCGTATTATACCTAGGTCGGGCCAATTTTTGAAAGTTCTATCTTATCCCAACAAATCTGGCATAGTTCCCTATTTTGAGAGGCAGAAAAAGGAAAAGAGTGAGATATAGAGTGAAAGAATTGTTTTATATATATAGATGGTAGAGAATAAAATATGTATATTTATGAGTCAATAGTACGATAACTACAAAAATAAAAATAAAAAGAAAGCCCATCCCAACCCTTGTCTTACAAGCTTAGCTAGTTTTTGGGCTGAATTTTTTCACTGGGCTTGCGTTTTATAATGAATTCTTGAGCTTCCGTAGTTGTGTCCCAACTGGGCTTCAGCCTACTCCTTCCCATATAACATTAGGAAAAAAATTTAAAACAGACTATCAGGTCCGGCCGGATCGATTTGCAACACCGACATCAAAAGGCTTCACGTACCCCCGGCGATCGCCGCCAGCTGCAGCACCAGAAAAGTCCCATTCAATAACCTGTTGCTGCTTCTGAGGCAGAAAAAAATACTTGTTGCTACTTCATCAAAATAGGTAAAGGATTGTTCATATAAAAACGTCAGAAGAAATTCTAAAGAATAATAATCATATATAAATTTTGTCATGAGTCATATTTAGGCCTATAGTCTCCTATAATTATCAACACATAATTAAAATTATAAGCTTTTTCCAAAAAAAAATGTAGATACAGGTACATGGCCATTTTTATCAATCTCAGAAGCAGCGGAGGAGATATTGAATAGCACTCGCCTCCCCGGCAACAACGTATACCCAATCAGCAGGTGTTCTGGAAAACGGGACATACTTGAAAGGAAAGGTCGAGGGTTCAAAAGCTCCAAAGGGTTAAAAGAAAGAGGTTTTCGGGATCTAGAGCAGAAAGGCGGGGTGGGTTGGGAAGATGGTACCATCCTACGCTATGGTGGACGCTTCCAATTGGTGGGAGGACGTGAATAGTTCCCCCCTCTGGCAGGATCGCATCTTTCACGTTCTAGCCGCCCTCTACGGGGCTGTTGCCGTCGTTGCGCTGGTAGCAATTTTCCCCTTGTCATCACATTTTCTTTCGGTTATCAACATATTGATTAGGGTTTCGAAATATTCTTCCACATGACGAGTTGAACGTGCGATTTATCGGTTGATTTTACTGATTCTAGTCTTTTCTCTTGTTTTCTTTTTTCTCCCGATGCCGTGACAATTTGATACCAATGTGTTTGGCTACTATGCATAGGAACGGCAGATTGTTCATCGATTATTTTGGACGAATGCGAAATTCGTGATCCCATAAGTCTTAGTTACTTGTTTACCTAATTCTGTGTTTACTTTTTCTTATCATACTCTATCGTCATGCTGTAATAGATTCAGCTCGTACGGATACAACTGAGGGTTCCGGAGTTTGGTTGGACTACCCAGAAAGTCTTCCATTTTCTGAATTTCTTGGTGAATGGGGGTCTGTGGCTTGTCAATCTTGGATATCTTTTCTGTGCTTTATTTCCTTTGTCCCCGTTTTGAACTTTGTGTGGCTGTCATTTCCATTTTAAATATGCAGCCAGGTCGCTAATTTTCGTCTTCCGCCAGGAAGTGCAGAATTTACATCCCGAGGTTTTAATTCCGTACCATCTCCCTATCTGTTGATACCTTGATGCACCTCATTTTGCTGATGATGTGGTGACTGAACTCACCCGTCCCCTTTTCAGATAATCCAGCACATACTACTTGATATGCCGAGTCTTGCATTCTTCACAACTTATGCACTCTTGCTTCTCTTTTGGGCAGAGATCTATTATCAGGTTATGATTTGCTGTCTAATTAGCGCCCTGCCATCTCTCTCTTTGGGATTGCCGTTGAATAACTCCTGCCATTTGTAATTCTCCCTTGTAGGCACGTGCTGTTTCCACTGATGGACTTCGCCCGAGTTTCTTTACAATTAATGCTGTGGTTTATGCTGTTCAGGTGAATTTCTGTCTGCTGATACTCCCCTTTTGATACTAGAGAAAAGGAAATCTTGGAGTCATTCTATGTAGAAGAACATGTCTCACATGTGTTGAGCACTCAATGGATTTTTGTGGTTTACTTGTCATCTGTTATAACTTATTTAATTTCATAGCGTCTCTAAGAGTTGTGTCACGTGAAGGAGACTTAGTAAGCTGCTTTTTGAAAGTTGCTTGCTTAAGATGCAGTTGATTTGAGTAATTATTTATGTTAGTAGCAGATTCATTCAAATCCGACGTGTCAATGAAAGTCGAGTGTCTCTTCGTCCTTTCATTTTGATTACCCAATATTAAAGTTTGATAGGGGTATTTGAGTTATATATCATGATGATGGGCTATTGTCATAGATTCTAGAAACATAGAATTTGCTTAATTGGTGGTAATATCAATATTGTTGGGAGTGAATTAAATATTCAGCCAGCGTAGCTAGCCTCCCCATTTTTTATATGATCTACCAGTTTTTTTCCCCATATTAATGTGACTATTTAGATCAATCCAGTGTATATGTATGATTGGTGCAAGGTGCTTCAAGAAAATGAAAATGTTGAATAACTAAAATAATGAATTGCCAAAGAAATTAATCAAGTCCTGTAGAAACAAGGTTTAATTGTCATGGTCTGTTAGGATGTCCCGATTGCACACATTGATGCACTTACTCTTTAGAAAAAAATAGTAAAGCATGACAGGTAAAGCACATTTTTAGTACCCAGATGTCAACCTAATGCTTGGTTGATTTGGGGATTTTTTTATTTTTTGGGCCTGTAATTCATAAGACATGTTTGTAAGCTACTATTTGCCCTTTCTGACTCAATTAAGTCATTTCTTTTCTTATCATTTCCTTGGGCTCTTCCACATTAATCCGATTATTGGTTGCATTTTCAGTAAGGCGTACTTCTTTTTTATCAAAGTATCTAGTAATTTATGTGGTAATTGGAATTTTTTGGTCGTTCTGAAAAGTCAGTATTTAAATTTTGTAAAGGAATGATCTAGTCATAACAAGTTCTCTTACATTAGGTTTTAAAATTTTGAATTTGTGATTGGTATTTGAGGAAACATATGTATCTAGATAGGGTTAAAAAAAAAAAAAGCAAAAGTCAAATCTTTGCAGGATAATATTTCTTAGTAATTACTCTACTTGACATTAATATAAACAGATCCATCATGGGGTGTCTAACCTAGTGTGGTGACTCATCTCTCAGTATTATAAGAAAGTTTCTTTTGGCGAACCATGAAACTCTTCTATGGAAAGCAGGAATCAAGTTCAGTATTTCTCAAGAAGACTTACATGTTATTATTTTTATTCCTCTGCATATTTATTTATGCAAATCAAGGAATTGGCAGGATTAGTAGTGGATGTCCTAGTTGGAAATGGGAACTAGTCCTATTATTCTGCAAAGATATATATTTTAAATTGTAAAATTTGTATTTATTTAATTAATTTTTGTTAGTGTGCTATCTGTCTAACAACAATAAACAACCATATTACTTTTATCTTATGTTGTGAGAAATGCAATATAAAGAATGACACATCATTTATAAAATTAAGCATATGCTGTAATTTCTCTCACATCTGCTATGATATAAACCACAAGATATTCATATCATTTAGCAAAATAACATGGTAGTGTTGACCTTGGTATATATTGCATCAGAAAATTGGAACCTTGTAGGAGAATATATCATAAGTGAGCTTAATAGTTTGATATATTATACAGCTTTTGCAATTTCAGTTTATTTCGCTGAATGTTTTTATGGTTGCATGTAAGTGTCCCATCTAGCAAAAAAATTAACCAAAATAAAAAAAAAGTCATGAATGCTGTCTTAATTCTTCTTTTCATTTCATGTAGTTATTGAAATACATGCTTTAACAAAGTAACTCATTTCTTTAGAATCTTTAGAACTTGGAGGGTGAACCTAGTGTGTTTGACAAATTCGAATGTCAGTCATGGATGATGTTACTGATAAGGTCGTTGTTTGGGCTCGGGGATGGGATTGGAATGTGTTTGAGGATAATGGGGTGTCAAAAGTGATTTGGATGCGTGGAATGGTGCTTCTTGATAGTCAAGTGAGAAACTATTCTATTTTATGCCTATTTCAATCGGTCGAGAGTGATGTTGAGCATTCGCTGGTGTATAAGACCTAGGGGGAGGGCAAAATAGGAGTCCAACTCTTATTTCTTTCTCAAGAATTGGTGGGAGAATTGGTCCTTGAAGTATTGCAGCTTCTCCTTTCAAGAATTCTTTCCGACCATCATCCAACCTGACTACAGATGGGAGGGTTGACCTGCAGGCCACCCCTTTTATGTTTGAAATTTTTTGGTTAGAGCAAGATAGTCTTATAGATAAGATGAAAGAGCGTGGTTGTTTATTAAAGTAGAAGTGAATGCTAGTTTTCAATCAGCATCAAAGTGTAGGAGGTTGAAACAAATCCTAGAAGGGTGGAAGAGAGATGCTATTAGTGACTTGAGAAGTCATAAGGTGGAGGAGCTAAATGGAATTGAAGGAAGAACTAGAGAGGGAGATCAGGGAGGAAGCCTGTCTAAGGAGAGCTTGTATCAAGGACCTAGCTGAAAGGGACATCAAGTTAGCTGATGCTCCTTCTTATCAAGAAACCCAAGTGATGATCCCACTTCGGTTCTCTAAGGACAATTTTGAAAGAAGCTTGCATGATAGAAAAGAGGGTGTCTTTCAAAGGGCAGTAGACTTACCTTGACAAAGACAACTCTATCAAATCTTCAAGTGTTTTTTTCTTTTGGGATAATTTCTTCCAAGTGTATTTCATTTTTTTTTTGTAGATGCCTAGGGCGGTAGTGAATAGGTTAGAGGTTGCTTTTGTGGAGAGATAAGGAGGGTAACAAGAGATTTGGGAGATTCTGTCTTTTTGAAGATTTGGCTACTTTGAATGATAAGTTGTCTTTAGAGCAACTGTGTTTTAAGTTTTGGCTTTGACATGTAATTTGTTCTTTAATTTAGAGGTATTGGCATCCCTAACCTTATTTGATTTTGAAACTTATGGTTTAGATTGCCATGTGGTTGGTATTGTGGTGGAAGCCAATTCACATCATTATTATCCTCTCAAAGATGTTCTTCGCTGGTAATCATCTTTGAGCTTTGCTTCCCTTTTTTTTTTTTTTTTTTTTTGCAATGGCTAATTAACTAGTTATTAAATTGTACCAATACATTCTTCTTTCTATATATATTGGCAGGGGTTTCTTTATTTGCAGCCCTTGGATTTCTTCTTTATGGAGGAAGGTGATTGCTCTGCTCCTTTCTTTTCTTCTACACATGCATATTTGTGTACATATGATCTCATGCAACTATTATTTGAGTGACTTTGAGTGTTTGTCTTAATTGTTGCCAAATTATTTGTTATTTGAGTCAAAATCTGTTAGATTGTGAAACCTTTTGAGAAAAAAAAGAAATGGATAATGAATTAATGTTGAAAATGCGCTTTCCTATTAGCTATTTGAAGATTATATATAAGTTCCAAGTTTGAGCATCCAAAAAAGTATTTATTGGTTGGGATGAAAGAGGTATTGGGTGGGTGGATTTTTTCGTAAATAGTTGGGCATCAATTTTTTCAGGCCAGTTTTTTCATACATAGAAAACCATACCAAAAATCATTTTGGGTTATAAAAATCCAACCATTTCGGGTGGTTTTTTGGGTACTCGCTTTTTAATAAAAGAAATTTCATTAAAATATTATTATTTAGAATGAATTAAGATGTGAAATTAATTCCAAGTAAGGATGAAATAATTGAAAATAAAATTTTCTAAATCCATAATAAAAAGATTGATCGGTGTGAATATTAAGTGTGTAATAAGGGAGTGAAACAATGAAAAGTAAACATTACATGTATACTTATAATTAATAAAACAAATATGTAAATATAATTGTAAGATTTCGGTCGGTCTCAAGCCCTGTTGGTTTTTTCGGTTCAGGGCCCAACTTTTCTGTGTGGTTTTTCTTTGTCTAAAAAATTACCCCGAATACCAAAAACCCCGCTTTTTTGGGTAGATCTTTGTTTGGGTTTTCCAGTTCTCATTTTTCCCTTTTTTACTTACACCTCTATTTATTAGTTTTGTAGAGTCAAAGCCAAGTGATTTTTTAAATGATATTTTATTGTAGCTTCATGTCGTGTCTCATGAACCTTAGATTGCCATGTGAGATTGCCAAACTAATTTGTACCCATGTCTTATTACATGGCACTTACAATGAATTGCACTTGGTTGGGTCAATTCATCATGAATATATATATATATATATTATATATTTTTTTTTTTTTTCTGGTTAGCTAGTTCTCAGAATGATGCAGATGAATTCTACTTGAACTATAATGCTATGCATAGTTTTGATATAATTTAGAGCTCTTGTGGCTGAGTTAGACAAACAGTTCCTAATGATAGTGAATGCCTCTATAATATTAAAAACCATACTAATTTATACCCATTTCATAGTTCTCTAATGCCTTTAATGAGCATTGTGAATATGATGTTCTTGGTCAGTGCAACCAAATAGTAGGGGTAGTTCAGTTAAATTCAATATTCCATATTCACAATATATGATATTGTATGGAAGATTACAAGAGACAAAGGAAACAAAATCCTTAAATCTAGAAAATTTATTTAATCAAATCCCTCAATAACAAGGATTTAAAATTAATCTCCATTTATAGCTCATATACACCTTGATACTTTCCCTCAAGATAACGAATAAATGTATGTGGATCCAGCTTGATTCCAAGATAACACAAACTCAAATTTGTTAGCCCTCTTATTAGAACATCAGCTTATAGGCATTTTGATGGTGCATAGGACATATAATCTAATACTTCAATTTTTCTATGATAAAATGTCTTATCAATTCCATATTCTTTATCATATCATGTTGTGTAGGATAATGAAAAACTATTGATAGCAAACTTCTTGTTGTGATAGAGAGTCATAGGACCTTCCTGTTCATTCCTCATATTATTTACAATGATCTTCAACTAGAGTTGTTCACACAATCCTTGAGCAATATCTCCAAATTTTTATTTTTGCCACCACATTTTGCTTCTTTTTCTTGCATGTTACTGTAACACCATCAAGAATAGTTCATTTTCTATCCACTACAGAGCTTACATGGTCAATATTGATCTAAGCTTCTAAGGATAGAGCTTAATAGTTTTTGTTTCCATGGGTTGCCTCTCAAGTATTGCAGCACCTGGTAAATACCTTCAATATGAGGGATTGTTGAATCATGCATGAATTGACTGGCCAAGCTCACATAGTATGCTATGACTAGCTAAATGTATGGTATATGAGTCTACATGGACTAACTTCAGCTGTATCCTTATGTCAACATTGATTAGTTCTTTAGCTCCTCCAGCCTGACACCCAATTTTCCCTATTTTTGTGGTTATATCAATCCATGTACTTCTAAGATGTCACATCTATATTTCAATTGATTTTCTCTCTCTATGTTTTTTGTGTTGATTTCATGATGAGAGGGGCTTACGCCTCCTTCTTGACGGTGGCATCAAAAATGGGAGTCATAGCACAACTAAGGATCACGTGGGCAAAAGGGGAAAAACATATTTTCAATGTATTTTGAACTGGAGGGCTCACTATGGTTAGCAAAGTACTGAAGGAGTTTTAGTTTGAGGAGGGTGGGCCACAAATTGTACAGAGAAGAAAGGAGGAAGACTGTTCTTTCTTCATTACGTTCTCTGTTAATATGAGAACTTGGACTTGGAAGGCACAACTGTTGTGGGAGTTGAACAACAGCATATCAAATGACTTGAATTGAGTTCAAGGGAATGTATGTCAGATGAAGCCAATAAGGGTTCGGAGTATGAATATGCTGAATGGGCAATTATTTTTTGGCTCCATGAGTATGGGAGGAATTGGGGCTGCTAAATGGTGATATGAAAGGATGGGTTGGATGTGATGTTTCAGGATATCGAAAGATAAAAGGGTTAGAGAGGGATGATGGGAAAGGAGAATGGAGGTTACTGTTGTCATTGAATAATTTCAATATGGTGATTTGGCAATGTCAGGGGGTTGCATGATCTTTCGAAAAATGCTCAGTGAAAATTTTGTTGAAAGGTTTGGAGATTGGATTTGGTGTGCCTAACTGAGTGAAAGATGGCTTTACGAGATGATTTTATTGCTAGGTTTATGTTTGGTACCAAGAGGTTGGAAATTGAAGGGCTTGCTAAGTAACTGGTGTATCGGGGGATCATGGTAGGTAGACTCGGCAAAAAAAAATGGCATGGTTCAAAAGCATGGCTCGAGCACAACACATAAAAAGCTGTGCTTGGGCCACAAGGTTTTCGGGCCATCTGAGATGTCAAGCTGTCCTAGCCTGAAGTATGAAAAAAAGTTTTTCAAATAAAAAAGATTATAAGAAAATTGAAAAAAAATAGTTAATTATGTCAAATAATAATTGTATTTTTATATTTAATATAAAATTTAAATTAATTGATCATTTTAACACTTAAAAGTTTGATCATAAGTCCTAAATTATTTAAAGTTTATTTTAACAAATAATTATTTTTCTCAGTTCAAGCTGGGTCATCTGTGCAACTTAAAGCACGAATGAACTGTGCTTGGGCTAAGCTTTTAAGGCTATCTAGGATGTCAAGCTTGCCCAATTTCTTAGGCTCTAAATGGTAGTGGAAAGGGACGTTTGACTCTCATCAAATAGTCCTCTGGAAAAATCACTCTTATTCTCTTAGTCCTTAATTTGGGTGAGCAGTGGTTTATTTCTAGTTAGCTATTTACTAGAGTCTACAAATACAGGCTAAGCAACGAATAAGAGTTTTTTTTTTTGTGGAGCGAACATATGAGCACAATAAGAGGAACATGGACTCTCCATTGCTTGTTACGGAGAGATTTGATACTATTATGTACTTGAGTGACAAGATTAGACTATTATGAAGCGAAGTCAGTGGTTGGTTTGCTGCCTGAAATTGAAGTTAGGTGTAACGAACTTCTGATGTGATCGAAACGAATAGTCTATCCTCTCTATGCAATCGAGAAGAGAGTAAGATATCTGCCCTCCTCTTTCATAGTAGTCCCATCGCAATACTATACAATATATACTACAAGCAGTGGGTAGAATTACTTGTTCTCAATAGATGCCGCTCCGGAGCGTGCGTATAAATCGCCCTCTGAATCAAGGCGAGTCTAATTGCTCCTAATCTCTAATATATGGGAGATGTCACTAAAGAGCCATATAGCTGTGGCGCTTCTTGAGGAATGTATGGTCTCCACAATGAGCGAGAGATATTTTCGCGAGTAGTTGAGCATCAAATAACGCTGTGTATCTCTCTTATCCGTGGCTCCGACATCCAGTTACAATCTATAACTAATCTCTCGAACCTTTGTACATGCATATTAAAAATTACAATGAGAAGGCAATTGGAAGCGACAGGCCAAGCTTTTGAATGGAAACAAGGTTGGACCAACAATTTTCACTGCCGGCAAGTATTGGTTACACCGACGATGGGTATGCGTGACTTAGCTTCCATGTATTCAGTCCATGTCGTATCGCTCAGTTAACCTGACAATAACGTCTATTGGCTGGCTTTGACCGTTTCAAATTTCTCTCGCTCCTTCACTGGGCGTAACTATTGGGAAACAGGATCTAATTATACGAGATGTCGGGTCGTCAGTATGATTTGTTTGGCACTAGAGTCTATTATCAAGAGTTCACATAATATTTGTTGAGTCATTAATGGCAGAAAGGGCATGGAAGGCTTACCTATCAAAGATTGAAAGAAGCACACTCCATGAAGGCTTGTGAGAGATACTAAGCCTTTTCAACTTCTCTGTTTCTTTAAACTGTGGACACCTTGTGTAGAAACTCGCTTCAGCTTTTGGGTTGTTCTTCATGTTGCTGAATCCAACTGTGAAGTTGGACATGCAGAAAAGGAACCAAGAAATGAAGTTGGAGAGCAGATAAGCACAGTAATGAACGATGTGAAGAAAAAATCCTACAAAAAGGCCTACGGACATTTGATGCCATGTGACGAAGTATGAAGTATGAAATAGGAATTGAATTCTTCACTCATCTTAACAATGTAGGTATCATATAGCAGATACAAGGGAAATTAAAAGGAAATAAATTCATGTCTTTTAAATGTGGAAAGACTGACTAACTGAATTCACTGAAAGGGATTCAAATTTACCTGCCTAATCTTACCAACTCTTGTTATATCTTGATTAATTAGGTTCAGTTTATTATGATTGATGTTGCATCTTTGCAAATGTCGTAATCAACTAGCACGCTTCTTGCTGGGTATAAGTCACAACACGGTTAATTACAATTTGTTGGCTATGATGTTTACACAGCAAATTATAGCTGCTAAAATTTGAAACATTTGTTCCTAAGAGGCTTGGGGCAAGTAAAGTGTGGAATTGATAAGGTATTGGTCCGTGTAGAATAAGCTGGATTTATCATCAAGCAAGAGTTGGCTGGTGGAGATCCAAACAGACTTCACATGGATCAAGGACAAAGCAGGAGTTGAAATACCATGTTTTCTAGTCTATAATAAAAATACTTAAACCTATGCTTGGCAAAAATGCTGTGGAGGATTTGCAATTGCAGAATAGGTAAACTCCCCCCCCATTGCTCCAATATCCTCACTGAGGTCTTGGCATTGAGCTTCAAAAGATTACCAACCAATCTGGCAACTCCAAATACAACCAACCCCTAATGCCCATGGTTGTGGCGTTTATTTATGGCATTTTTAAGATTATTTTTGGTCAGCAGGAAATTGAAAGGAATGTAATGAGCATTCACCTCTCCACAAACAGCCACGTTCTTGACTTCAATTGAGCACCTTCCTCTTTCTTCTTGCTTTTGTCTTCTGTCCCTATCCATTGTACTTTGCTGCATCAGATGTTCTGTGGGTTTTCTCAGTTTCTATTTTCTTCTCATTGAATGTTTCATAAAACGATGAAAGCATTTACCATACTGAGGATGGAAGATTAACTGTAAATACCAAGTTATCTGCGTTAGTGCTGTTATTGGTTAGTTGAGCCAGAGAGAACTATGGAGTACTAGCAAAAAAGTAGGAATTGCACTAAATTTCGCTCCATGTTTTGAGACTTATGCTTGCTTTTGTTTTTTCATATGATCGCACAACTGAAAATTAAAAGAGGTAGTGGTTATTGGTCAATTATGTGTGCTTGAGCTATTTTGCTGTGGGCTACATTGTTAAAATTTCCTTGATAGTTTAATTGATGCAAATCCAAGACTTCTGCAATCACAATCTCCTCTCCATGCAAATCTCCAAAAGCGGTATCTTAAATAAAATCACCTGTGACATATATTTGGCCTCCTACTTTTAGGTGGAAGCATTACTTGCATTTTGGTCATGAATAAGCAGCCTCTTTAATTGTTGGGAAAGTTTTGATTGGTATGATTACATCTATGAGTTGATTCAATTCTTGACCTCTTCCTTGTCAATTGCTGGCAGACTATTTTAATGTTGCAGCGGTTTCCTTATGGAATCGAAAGGGCGGCGTAAGAAGCTGCAAGAGGGTACATTTTGTTAGAACCATTTACACTCACACACACACACAACCACACACACACACATCATTTTTGGATGTTTAATGTATTCAACGTTAACATGCAAGTTGGTTATGTAACCACAATATGTTTCTCATGCTTCCTTGGTCAGATGCTAATGGTTGAGTCCTGCGCTTATGAGTCTTCGTTTTACTTTCTGAATTCGGAGGATTTACTAGAATTAGCCCTGGTTGGGAAGTGTTTTCTGATAGAAATGTTTAAAACATAACCATTAAAAGAGAAGTATTATTTTCTTGCTAAGCTAAAAAATGTACATTAATTAAAATTGTTCTGTAATTACAAATTACATGCTTGAAGTTATTTTTCATTTAGCTAAAACTATGGTTTTGAAACAATTCACCAAACTCCACTCTTAAACATTAAGAGAATTGGATAGTTTTCCAAACATAGTTGATGGCTTTGATTATCAAGCGTAACAATAACTGTGAGGTAGGTCCAAATTAAAAGGTCTTTGGTTTTCTTTTAATTTTGGTTCCCCCCTACTATGGAAGATTTGCGCCTTGCTAGTTATTAGGTTGATTCTATGCTCTGGTTATATTGACTTGATTGTGGGTAGATCTCAGTGCTGCATGTAGTGAGTTTTACTGTATACATACGCGTTTTATGCTGCAGATGTGCTTTAATGCCTTTGATAGAGCAGCAGACCTGGATCTTTTGGACCACCCTTTTCTAAACCTCAATACTACCTGGTAAGCTTTTTTAAATTTGGCTGTCGTGAAATTTCAAAAAACATTTAGCAAAGCTTAGGAGTTGATTCTGAGGAATCACCAGTTAATATTTAAATAGCATGCATGATATTTTATCAAGTAAAAGACATGTTCATTCTTTTCAAAAAGTGGGTAAAGTTGAAGGTTTTTATACAGGGGATTTTGCGTCCAAGTATCCTGTATTTTTCATGAAGCTGGACTCTTACCTTGTCTAGAACCAGTCCAATACTTTGTACCGAGATCCTCCCTTCTGTACGTAAAAAACCAGACCTTAGTGCGCATAGATTTGATAGATTTTATTATTTAGTATAATTAATATATTATAATTAAGGTTTAACTAGACTATGTATCCTGATTTTCTTATGGATCTCTATATATTATATATATACACATTATATATTGAATATGATTCAAACTCAATGGAATAAGCATATATTTGTCAAATGAAAGCTATCCAAGATTAGGACTCATCTCTCT
>FWPY01000014.1:0-24392 GCA_900174645.1 Sonneratia alba
AACGCTGATACGGGATTATAGGAAGTGGCTGTTCCTAGAGAGACCAAAGAAGGAGAGAAAGCTGAAAAGGTAAAAGGCAGACAAGCCAACAACTTCATGTATCAATATGAAATGGGAAGTGTTTTATCGACATATAGAAAAGGTTGATAGACAAGGGACTCCTTAATTAGTCGTACAGTCCGATCCTATTAGTGGCTTTAGGTGAAAGGGGGCCAAAAAAAAAGTTGTTGATCCACACATGTGGCGTTCTAACTCTTCTCTTAGTGTCAAAGGTTGGATAGGAGAACTTCTTTAGTAAGGCCTTCTCTTCAATTGAAGCGAAATTTCTCCTGAGTGTGTCTTTGCTGGAATTGACTTCCCTTCCAGCTTAGCTTCAAAATCTTTAGTCAAACTAGCGGACTAAGGTTAGTCCGGGACTCGTTCCCCCCTCAATAATTCATTGAAATGCAGCCTATTTTCACTAAATCCCCGGAAAAGACTTCATAATAAGCCAATTTCAGACTCAACAATATTGTTTACACGGCCTTTGGTGAAGAAAAAGCAAAGAAATCTTTGATAAAAGAAGAACTTCATAAGGGAGGAAGTGGTAGCTTTAGTAGCTGATGTTTCCTAATGGTGCTCTATATCCCTTCCTCATAACTAGATAACAATCCTCCCTTAAGGGTGAGGCTACAAATCGCTGCAGGCTCCAGTGTTGAATTTATTAATCGCGAAAGGAAGTCCTTGTTGGGTTCTTGCCCGAGATGAAGTTATTGCATTTCATTTTTACGGAAGAAAGGAACAGACCTTTTAGTTGAAGGGAAAGGAATGTATATTGATACGTTAAATCGAGTCCGCGTCTCTATTCCTACATCGGCCTCAGCTGAAGCGGAAGGAGCAGAAAGAATAGGCAGCTATTGAATCAATAATTCGCCGGAAAGAGCTCTTCCTATTGCTCATGAGCCGCCAGGAGACCAGAACTATTCCCCGCACCTTCCTTTATGGTATTAAGCTTATCAGTAAGTACGGATTCGCCACTGTAAAGAACATTCCGAACTAATGCCACATCTTCTACTTTGACAAAGGCAGGTGCCAAAAGGAAAAGAGTAAGGGCTTAGGAAGGGTAAGCGCAGTGGAAGCAGCAATCCCTATTGTGCATATCCCTTTCCTTTATTGGGCAAAGTGAATCAGAATACGCCCTTTTGAAGGCCATTAGAATAACCGCTGTTGTCTCTTTCCTCTACTCTGCTTACAGAATCCGGTCTTAAAGCTGAATTTACCGTTGCTATGAAATCCGATGCTACAGATCAGAGCCAACAACTCTTCTTTCAAAGAAGGAGAAACCAAGATTCACTGACAAGTTTCTTGATTGATCATGTACCCTGCCTTAAGCCAAGGCTGCGCCTTGCGAACTGACTTTCTATTTCTCCTACTACACAACTTCTTGCCCTTAACATTTGCCCATCCAATGTCTTTGCGTTGTTTCTGTAAAAGAGATAGGGTCTTTTCTGGACGTTTTCGAATATGAGCCCTCTGCCAATCCTTCGGCTTGCCTACTGATTTGGACTTCCTACTGAAGGAAATGGGACTTGCATCGCTAATGCTGCCTTGGAAAGCAGAAAGTCGCGCCTTGAAGGCTAAAGAGGGGCGGAAGCGAAGCCAAAAGGTCTCTGGGAGTTAAACTGATTGCCCATTTCCCAAAACCACTAGGCATAGAATGCGCTCTTAGCCTTTCCTTCATCTAGTAAGATGAGATCCGACCCGAGGGCTGGGCTCTTTCATAAGATTGATTGCCTTTGGAATTCAAGCAGGAATGAGAGCCGATTCTATATAATTCCCCTGAAGGGGCCACTAGTCTGCACAGATGGTACATTAAACAACCTTCGGCGGCACCCCCCCAACATAAATAAGAACCATTGAATCATGACAGCACAATACTCATCATCCATTAGGAAAGATCTTCGAATTACACTACTAAGTGATTTCTTTGGTGAAGGCGAAAGCCCCTACCCTAGGGAGGATAGCCATGTTTATATACAATTCTCAAGGATGAAATAAGAATGTTGTTAGAGGGAGTTTTGTTGTCCTCAACGTTGACCGAACCGTCTTTCAAGAAGAGTCTTCGTCTAAAATCTTAACGGGTCAAATCAAGTCAGTTTTTTTCATTGACCTTAGAAGGTGATTTCTTTTCCCCGAGATCCAGTTAAGTACTAAGCGTCGAAAAAACAAAGGCTTATCTAAATCGAAAAAGAGGAAGATGCGCCAACGGCATTCAAGCCAAGCGCCCAGAACGGAAGTCCAGTTCACTTCGCGCGTTTCTTGCTGGCGAGAAACAGCTAAAACAAAAAAATGGAAAAGACTGAAAAGCCTCCCACTTGAATCTGCAACGCAAATGATAGAGAGGCGGACATAAACGAATAGCTAGGAGACTGCTCTACGGGATAAGAGATATGGAGTTTGATAAAACCACGGCTTAAGGAAAAAACCCTTCCGTCACGATGGGCGCATGGTCCCAAGACCTCAAAGAAAAAGGACCTCGCTTCATCACTATTAATAGACGAAATGAAAAAGAACTAAAGCAAGAGCTCGTGAACCGCTAAACAAGGGCAGCAACTGCAACCAAGAAAGAGAAAAAAGAGGAATTGAGTCCTTTCAGCATTATCAAGGCAAAAAGGAATGGGAAACTTAGCCCGCAAGCCCATAGGCCGGTTTCTGCACCTGCAACCCTCGCTCGAAATAAAAGGAAAAGAAAGAGCATTTTCCTCGGGAATCTCAGAAGGTTTTTCCACTCAACGACTAAAGGATAAAGCTAGGGGAGCTACAACCCTGGATACCCAAGGGGAGGAAAGCAGCATACTACTCCCTTATCTTACTCAGAACAGAAAGAGCACGCTAAGCAACTAAGAAGAAAAAAAAGAGATAAGCTACTCCTACTAGAAAAGGGACCTAGATCAATAGAAGGAAGGATGCAGGACGACAAGCAAGAAGAAAGAACCAGAAGACTAGACCCCAACTCAACCATGCCTCTCTTCCACTTAGAAAAAAGACGACGGAAGACGAAAACGGTTTTCCTTAACGGGAAAAAGACTAACCCCGGGAAGACATGCCACCAGAGTGAATGCGGTATGATAGTCACGCCGCGAGAGCACGTGTTGTGAAGAAAACGAAAGATTGATCGAGAAAATAAGTAGGGGCGAACCAAGGACAGAGGTCTGTGGAGGGATACCCTTTCCTATGCAAGAGGGTTTGACGGAATTGAATTTGCCTGGAGCGAGCCAGGTCTGGGATCTTTCCCCATAGCCTTCTTTCTTTATCTTTATATCGCCTGGGTCTTTTCTTATCGTAATGGGACGTGGGATCTTTCTTTCCGAAATCCATTTACCTTGCTAACTTAAGGCAACATAGTTATCCCCAAAAGGAAACCAAGGAAAGCAGTCAAGCCGAAACCAGTTGCCATCCTCACCAACTAGCTAATCAACGCAAGCCAAAAAAATTCTTCCAGATAAGAATGAATATGCCGGATCAGCACCAGATTTGACTGCGTCTTATGAACCTGGTAGTGACTTTCAATCCCCTTGAATTGATGATTTTCACCGTATTCCCCGAAAACCTCTCTTCCAGCAACCAATCCCAAACCAAAGTACACGAAAGAGGAGAAGCGGATTAGCGCCTTATACCTGTCTTTATATACGTCAGATAGGAAGTTTGAAGAGCTGCTTTGACGGAGTAGAAGGAACCGAGATAACGTAAAAAAAAAAAAAGTCTGTCGGTTGTGTCGGGGAATAGGCAAAAAGAAAGAAGCACTTCCGAGAAAGTGCCAGCATTGATGACCGAACCTTCTACTCGCTTTGCTATTTCCATTCCACGCTCTTTCTAAGCTCCAGAGTCTAACGACTAAGCCATCGTTCCGTCATCTCTTCGTTAGCACTCAACACCTTCGTCTTCCTGTCGAACTAAGCAATTAACGTAACTTTCTCCCCTTAGACTAAGTGCAAGACAAGAAGAAGGATAGACTTGAAGCGCTTTCTTTGGTATAGGCGCTGAGCAGCCGCATGAGACTACCTTAATTTCATTACCTTCAGTCTCCAAGCTTGGGCACGTAAAGGCTATTCTCTCTGGATGAGAAAGAGCCCATCCTTGATCCAAAAACCTACTAGACGCTCCCGACTTGGACTCTTGCACTAGCCTAGCCACCTGCCCTTATTTTATCTTCTTTCGTCTCTGCTATGAAACTAGTAAGGGAATCCGGTAATATATATTATACCCTAGGTGGAGTTACCCTCTATAGGACTTGAGTGTGGGGAGCTTTACAATACCTCACCGTCACCAGACCTTTGATATAGCCTCTTTGATTTAGGCTAGCTATTAGCTTTAAAGTTGAACGTCAAATCGATTCCCGAAAGAAGGAAGAGGGGCAGAAGCTTCCTCTTCTATTCAGCAAGGTGAAAGTCATCTACTCTGCCAAGGCAAGAATCGAAGACTACGGCTTACAAGTCAACGAACTTTTCTCAACTAGAAGTCTCCTACTCATGTTTGAAAGGGATATCGCTAAAAGGGGCCAAACTAGCAATCTGTTACAGGGCAAGTGGTTTATGTATTTCCACTTATTCGAGGGAAAAACTCTGGTTTAAGGGAAAAGATGGACATATAAACTAAGCGACATCCAACAGAAGCCTAGGCCCTCGAAAGAAAGAGGTGGGCCAGCCAGCGGCATGAATCACTCATTTCGGGTTAATCCCTTGGTCGAGGGCTTTGTTATCGAAAAGGTAGTGGTAGTGGGTTCTGTGCATCGAGATATGAGCGCATTGGCTATTTCCGACGCTTCAATCGCCATTTCGACACTGGGTGATTTTTGATGCTTTACGCGGACGATCTCGTAGCGGTGGCCATAGTTTGAATCGGTTTCCCTCGTTCGTAGAAGGGCACGATGAGCATTAACCCATTTTGATTAAAGCAATCATCAAAACGTAGGAGGCTTCCAAAATCCTTCTTCTTCCCACAGTTGGGTAAGGGGGAAGAAAATGACCCTAGAGTACTACCCGGCGACTTCCCCTGCCCGCTTTTTCTCCGATGAAGGCGTTGGAAGTGCTGTGATTGTGCTCCTCAAAGAAAGAAGGTCAGTATCCGCAGTGGAGTAAGAATCCCCGTGGAACAATGGTCTAGCCCCACGGACTAGTCGTTCAGTAGTCTTACAGAGCGGTTACTCAATGGTCAGTTGTTTAGCCCTACTAGCGGAAGCCAAGAAATTAATCGCAGTTGTTGGGCAGCGCACAGCATAAGTCTGACGCCTGCTGTATAGCCTACCGTCAAGGGCCCGGCAAACGGAACTCAGAGCAGCTCAAGGCCACCACCAGCCCTTGGCACAACGATCAGGTCAAGCAAAGCGCTCCAACAAGGGGCGCAGCCGCGCACATAACTCCTTAATAAAAAAGAAAAAAACAAACCGATTCACCGCCTTAGTTGCTTACACCGGCTTTACAGATGCCCATGTCCTTCATGGATCTAGAGTTCATACGAATATGGCTAGCGGGATTTCCGCATTCAATCGGAGTTGCCTTAGTTGGTTTCCGAAGAGAAGGCACTCAAGACTCTATTATATAGTAAGTGGTTTAATGCCCTTATTTGGCTTCAAGGAAGCATTTAGAATCCCTTATTTCACTTACGGGGCAATCAAGGAATAGAAGCTACCATCCTAGGGGGAAGATCTATTATCTCTCTACCCAGCTCCTCGTCTAGCAGCCGAAGAACAAGAAGAGCTACTTAACTCAGGTTTAAGAATGATTTAGGGTCAGATGAGAAAACCAACCCTAGGAGAGAGGCTCAATAAGATAAGTTAATCGGAGTTCCCGGAAAGGAGGTCCCACCATTTTACTTGACTCTTAGAACCTTTGTTGGTTTTTGGGCAACGGGGATCAACTTCCAGGACAGGAAAGGGCGATCCATCTATTTATTTGACTGACCCTAGTTCACGAGAAAAGAGTCCTAGGATAGACCCCTTTGTTTGCACCGAGAAGAAATCAATAGAATCGTCTAAACGAATCGTCTGATACTAGATGAAGAGGTACCCGGAAAGCAGGAATAGAGGAGGCACTGGCCTGCCATTAGAAGAAACCAAAGGCAATTAGTTCATCTTTGAATAGGTAGCCCGGTTAACCAGACAAGCTGGAGGAGACAAGCTACCTCACAGAAAGGATGACCAAGGCCAAGTTGACGCAGCAAGCTAGAGCTATGAAAACCGCCCTTTTCTCCTCGTCGGATTATGAATGAGATATTCAGACGTCAGCTTGACGGCTACGATTCCGTTCTTCTGTCTAGGTTCCTTGTTGCAAGGCCGGTTTAGGCGGGCCTTTGAAAGGGACCTAATGAGATGCCCTCGAGGGTTGGATAAGCAAACCTGGCCAAAGAATCACTATTTCGATTGAAACTCTGCCGCGGTGACTCAATTCTCAAATTTTCATATACAGATAAGCGAGAATGCCCTTTCTGACAGGGCTGCGTCCTCACGAATGCCAAACTTCGTAGCTCATCTGGGATGACCAAGCTCCAGGGAGGTTTTTGGTTCTGGGGTTGGAGATGAAGTCAAATCCGAGTTGGATCAGCTTGGATAGGGATTTCGAACTTTAAGAAAGGCAAGGCTGCCAATTCTTCCGAGAATCCTTTATCAAAAGCCTTGTTTTGGGCATAACAAGCCCTGCCAACCGTTGACTGGCATCTCAATAGGACTCTATCGAGGTACCCGGTTTGGCTTCAATTGAGCGATTTCAGCAATCCAAGCGGCGGGTGGAATTGGAATGAGTCCCTCCTTTCTAAACTTGCTCGCTTTGCAGGTTTTAGGCTCTGAAATCGATGGCTGCCAAATGGAAGATTTTTTTTGATCTAGATGAGTCAAACCAGCGTTTTGTCTATAGGTTCCTTGACTTCCATTTCAATCTTAAGAAAGTAGCGAAAGGGGAAAGCCACCAAAGAAGCCTATGAGATGGATCCGGGCTAGCCGAGTTGTCGGGTTCTCGGGGATTGGCTTTCAGGCTGGACCACTTGATTGGAGGAGTGAACCAGCGACTCAATCCTTGATTCTGCTTGAAGGCGCTTCTGATTCTTGATCTTTTCTTTCTTTCAATGGCAAACTAATCTGAAATCGAAGTTTGAGATGCGTCTAGATTTTTTCTAAAGAAAATCGAAATAGAAGGAGATGTTGATCGGATGCTCCTAGAAGAAGAAGATCGGATGAAGCAAGGATATCTTGCCAATTAGTTCGGACTTCAATCAGAACGATCAGGGTTGAGGAAGTACTAGAGGAACGCACATGCGAGCGAGAGCTACCTTCAACCATTCCACGGGCTGTCAGGCGCGTATGAGGTTTCGGTTGTTCCTGGGCAGGTTCTCATACTTTGGGGCCTGCTTGCTCAGTGAGCTAGGTAGATCCTAGCCGCTTTTCCTTAACTTAACAAGATGGCTCGGAGCCAGCAAAGTCTTACGTTATATACTATAAGCGCAGAAGGAGAGTAAAGACAGAATGAAATAGGTGGAGAGTCACATTTCTTAATAATGCCCTAAAGCCCTATAGCTCTTCGGACTAAGGCGTGACCCTAGGATCTCACAGTGTCGGAATGAGTTGAAGACGAGGAAGAGCCCTCAGAACCCTCAGATGTTAGGAGAGAGAAGAGATCTTTTCATTCAGGGATGCAATTTCAAAAGGGTTTCTTGAAAGCTTTGAAGGATTCATATAGCCTAGCTCGTGTGCATAGGATGATGGGGCCCTTTGTTGCTTTATAATCTTTTTCATCAATATTATGGCCTTGGTTCTAAAAGAAGCAAAATAGGTCATTCATTCTTTAGGGATAAGCCCTTCCCTCAGGAGAACTAGTTGTTTGGATTCGCCTTAGCCTTTTTCCCGAAACTCCAAGCGACACAAGATCCTATATCTATAAGAACGATGAAATCCTAAATTGAGTAGTCAAATAAAGGGTTTTAATCCTAGAATGAGAATTATTATAAAGAATGTTAGAGAGAAAATCAGAACAGATCTCACAGTCGATGTAATAATGCAAGCCGCGCAAATAGCACCTCAACTTATGCCATTATTGGTTTTAGGGACTGGTATTTGACTCAGCCAAAACAGGTGACGTCCCAGTTGTATTTGAACCTTTCACACATGGAGATATGACAACAACAGAAAGCACAGATCTGGTTAGAGACGCGCACGAAGAAGGTGAAACTGAAGAAAGCAAAAGATCGAAATAAGAGACAGGCTATTTGCCTTGGGTGTTGGATGCTTACTCTTACTATCACAGCTGTCGCGGCTATAACATAAAAATAGAATAGAAGAGGTTTTCGACTTGTGAAGCTGCTGGTGCTCAAGCTAGTCTTTAGACTAACAGGTCTTGTGTAGCTAGTAGCAAAGAGGACGACAGGACAGGATAGGACGGTCAGTGGGAGATGATTCGGACGCTAGCCTGATTATGAATTCTTCATACCTAGCTGCCTGCACCCGCTTAGCTAATTCCTTTAAGAGAACACTAAGGCTACATGCTTCCTTTATAGCCTTATTCTGGAAATAAGATATCCTCAGATAGTCGTAGGCTTCTTTCAGATTCACGTGTGCTAGTTTTCCAGGCATAAGAAGACCTACTTTTTTCGAAAGTTGCACGATTCTTCTTAAATGAACACCAATATCTTTTATTTTATCTGAAATCCTTGTTTCTGAAGCCCATTCAATATAAAGCGCATTTCCTTATACGTAGAATCATTTATATATATATTGAAATTGCTTAGGTTATGGATGATATAAGACTAAACCTATTATATATATCTAACGTAGGTCTGCTTAAGTAAGCTCCTCTCATATCCGATAACATAAAAGGATTCTTTTTCTCAATTTCTGATTTGTGTTCCCCGCATGCAAACCATTGGAAGATTGAGTCTCAACGGGAGCTAAGATACGGCTATGCTTGTCTAAAAAAAGACAGAAAGAAAGCAGAAATTCGCTATAACGCCAGATGAAGCGGACGAACGCGAAGTTTCATGAAATTGGGTATCGCAAACGTTTCGATTCTTTCGAAGAATGATCGGATGTTCTCTTTTTCTCCAAATGTTGGGATGCCTTGTCCAATCATGGCATTCTGTCTTGGATAGATAAGGCATCGTGAGACCCACGTCAGTTACATCATCAATCTCAGATATTGACTGCTTAAGCTAGAGAAGCTGTAAGGACTGGAAAGACAGAAAACAAAGATTTTTAGATCTATGACTCGGTTCTTTCAGAAAAGGCTCAAGCCGAAGGCTCTTAGCTCTACTTGCTTCTTAATTCGTCAACTTGTCCCTCTTACCCGTACCACTGCTCCTCCCCCGTCTATGTTCATCCTTTATGCAGGTATGCGTGTACCGGGGACCTCCCCATGAGTACTCCCTTTCCGTTAGCCCAATCCGCTTTATGATCCCAGCTGGTGCTACTATACTAGGCCGATAGTGCACAGAGAACCTAACCCCCACGCTCTCAGCGAAGTTCAAAGCCTTTGTTTCGTTTGCCTATCTTTCCTTGCTTTTCCTTTCTATTCTTATTTTTTTTAAAGAACTATACCTCTAGCGGCATCTCTCTAAATAACCTTAGCTTGTAGACTTTTATTCGTTCGAAGGGCTTGGAGCGGGTAGCATAAACCTAAGAAAAGGAAATTCGATTCCTTGAAGTAGAGGTTAGAAGGTACGATAGTAAATCGGATAGGGACGAGACTAAAAACCTGGGTCAAAAAGAGTGTAAACCAAAACAAAGCTCGGGGGATAACTCTATTGCAAGCGGATTCTCCTGCAGCTGATGTTGCAGAGGAAAGACTAGACGCTAGGAGAGTTGGTCAAGTCTTAAGACACGGCTCGAATAAGCTCTTACAGTTAGGAACGAAAGGTACCAGACTAACTAATACTCTAATAAGACTAGGAGTCAAGGGCATAAACCACTGGGCTAAGGAAACGAACCTGAGACAAGGCTCGAAGAAAGAAGCTCAGATAGAAATAGGGAGTTTCCAACTGAGTGACTTACTGAAGTTACAAGAGTCTATTGCCTAACATAAACTAGGACATAAACAAGGGTTTAGGAAGAACTTCGGTACGATATCGAAGGAAGGGGAGTTTTCACTTATTCTGATTACGGAGTGAAGCTCTTGGAAAGGAATGAAGTACCAGGATTACTGGCTTTTTTTTTGAAGTGAGTGTTTTGGAGAAAAGCGCTTAGGCCAATCATTCAAAAGTAGTTAGGAGGGAAGTGAAGGGCAGAGATTGTAGCTAAGACAGCAAAGACTGCCTTGCTCAATGCTTCTCCATCAACTGCAGCGGAAATGCCGACATCTACTTGAACAAGAACAATTTCTAAGTCAAAAGCATGCCGATTGGCTTGACCGTGGATATAGATAAGAAACTCCTCTTCTTTCTTCTTACCCGATTACTGATGACCCATTGGAAAGGAGAACTCAATCGCTGATTGGACGATTGGACATCAATATTCAGTAGAATAAGAGAGTTCAGATGCCCTCGGTCTTGATTCTGGTAAACTACGAGCCTAAAAAGATATGGAGTACTCATCCTTTAGGTTGGACCTTTCAGAGAAATAAGAGAAAGCAAGTCATAGCTCTAGAGTTAGCTCTGATAGCAACATTTCCCAGAATTCTTGCTTGACCGGAACCACGCAGGTTGAAGGCACAGGACTAGACGCATTGTCAGAAGGACAAAGAAATTTCGTAACCAGCCTATATGTAAGGGAAGGTAGCTAATTGGCAAAGAAGCTAGCTGGGGTTTATATTATTAAGCCAGTGACCGTTCATGAGCTCAAACGAGAAAGACCTCATTCAATAGAAGAACTCCTTACTATGGGATATGAAATTCCATAAACATGATGGAAAACTCTCTTTCCTAACTACGTTCACTAGTGAGACTCCCGGAGCAGCACCTACCTTAAAGGGATAAGGCGGTTCGTCGAGAGCTAATTAGTTAGAAACTAGACAACCAACTATTAAGAAATCCATACTCTTTTATGCAGTACCAACTCGTTAACCGAAATAGAGCTACGTTTGCTCGGCTTCTTAGGAAGAATTATACCATGTAGCCATGTAGGCACTATCTCAAGGGATAGGAAGCAGATACATCAACATGAGTAGAGTGAAGAGGTCACTTGACTCCGCCAACGGAAAAAGAAGTGAAAGTGTTGTAAAGCACCCTTAACGAAATGTCTTTTCCTGTCTGAATGGAGTGGCACGCTTCAATGGGCATGTCCCTGAGACTAGTGCGGGCATTTAGGGATAAAAACCTTGGGAAAGAAATCCCTTTGAATTCAAGGAAAATGAAACAAAAGAAATTGACGTTTACGAAAGGAAATCCGTTTTAAAACTATCTTAACCTTGAGATCTCACTAGTTTGCTTACTCACAGATAGATTGCTAGCAAGCTACGGGAAAGGCAGTGACGAAGGAAAAATCATTTAATGGAAGGGTAGGGGGAATGATTTACTTTTCCTAATTGAGGGTAAACACTTTTTAAAAGTAAAGAAGAGTCCGAGGAAGAGTTCTTATAGGAAATAAAGAATGGAAATGCAGAATAGTCATTTTAGGTAATGCGCCAGGTGCTGTAGCGAATCGTCTTCTTTGGCAGTTTCTCAAGGACGACTATCCTCTTTCTACGCTACGAGGAGTGAGACTGCTCGCCCATAAGAACGAGTAGATCGGGCAGACACCATCGCTGGTCCTTTTCAGGCTGATAGCATGCCTTTCAAGGTTCTGGAGAAGAGTCGCTTCCCCAAGAACGAGAGATCACTTGGACTTTCTTTTGTTCCTAAACATGGTTTAAGGCCATCTATTTCGACTTCAGTGATAAAACTATCCAGTTCTCTTGGGAGTTCCCCTCTAATTGCTAATGCCTATTTAACATAGGAGTTCGTGTAAGAGAGTTTTTGAGGGATATATAGTTTAAGTGCCAGTTGCCATTGATCTTCTTTGGATAAAAAGGGGCATCTCTTTCCCTGCAGGCAATGAAACTCAGTCTTTTTTATTCCTGGGACGAATGTAGGTTACAAAAGACAGACCTATTTCCTTTTTCCGGCCACTAAAGAAGGACCAACCGGGAAACAATCTATTCCTTTATGCCGGGTGGTGGAACTATCGATTCAATCGAAATAGAAAGGCTAGGAATCTGATTATCCTATGCCGACACTACTAATACCTAAAGGGCATGATATTAGATCTAGTTGATTGGCTGGACTTATTGTTTGCAACGACGAAATGGAATAAGGGGACTTTGACTTGAGTTCAAAAGGGGTCCCCTTGTCTTTATGAGTACGTGTATTTTTGATTTTCGTAAAAAAGAAAATCCCTTAATATTGACAAAGTCTCTGTATCCTATTAAAGATGCATCTTGGTTTAATCCTCCCCTTCTTTCCTCTATCGAAAGAGACAATAAACTATCAATAGCAGTAGCCTAAGTAAAGAGAAGAGAATCAATTCTAGCAAAATTCCCTATATTGTGACTGATTCACCTAAGGCCATAGCCTAATATCACAGCTCCAATCATAGTAGTCAATGCTACTGTTCGAGTGTTTGGCTTAAGCTACAACGGATCAATCAAATACCTAAGTTTCGGTAAACGTGTCTATTTATTACTTGGTCGCGCATTCCGGAATGGAAACATTGAAAACTATTCTACCTCATCAGTCGTAACACTACCGCACTACTCTATGTTATGAATGAGACCCTAGAGAGCAGCCCGCCACTTACTCTAATAACCTCGGTTACATTCTCTGAAATCTACATTTCAAACTGGGGGCTCCTCCAGTCTGATTTTGTATCATAGGTAAGGCAACCTCTGTCTGCCTTCTAAAATGAGCTCTACCGAGGGAGGAGCGGATAAAACAGCGGATAAGCAGAAGCGGAAACCTATCAATTAGACTAGATATGCATTGCAGCTCTTGGAGTCTAAGACTTTCTCACTCTTTAGCCTCATTGGACTCAAGGACATATCAAAGATGAACTAACGAGAACAAGGTGAATCTTACTGACCGTAGGAAGGGACGTAGCGGTAAGGGCTTGACTCTATTCAATGGTCGCCTCGCATCGCAGGTATTTGTTTTTTTACTGATGGATAGGGTTCAAGGTTCTTCCAATCTTTCGGATAAAACCTAACCGACGATTCATATTCTGGCAAGGCCCTTCTCTCAGGGCATTCTCCGCTTCTGAAAAAAATGGGCTAAGAGCGCATTCTCGGATGCTATTAGATAGATGGCAAGTACCTAGCCAGTCCTAGTCCTAAGGCGGAAAAGCAGTATGTTTTCAAGGATAGCGGCTAAGCCATAAAAGCTATGAGTAAACCAAGGGGCGTAGCGTGTCAGTTCCGGTAAGAAATAAGAAATAGCTAGATTCGAGAGCAGTTTGTTTCTTTCTTCTACTACAAATTATCCCTGCTCTTCGCCCCCCCGCCCCGAAACTGACGCACGCTTAACGGAAAGACGTGAGGAGTTATTCTGAAATGGGACCTTTTCATTAGACGATTCTTCTCCTGCTACATTAGACTCCGATGAAAGAGTTCCATGGCGAGACGAACATGTGATTTGAGTGAGTTTTTGTTTATCAACAATTCCGGATTTCTATATGTTATGAGATCAACTCGACTTTTGCACTTCTGATCAACTGAAGCAGGCCACGCTATAGTGTCAGGCAAGTCAAACCAGATATTCCCCATTGCTTTCTAAGCATAGGAAAGAAAGAAAAAGAACCGATCAACACCAACAGTATCAACCAATCGGCGGCAGGTGAAGTGGCGCTTACCTGTTAGGCCGCGCACTTCTACTCTCTTGTGTTGGGTTTCTGGCTTTCTGTTTACAGCCCAATACTGGTTGCAGGCGGCCTTATCTCTTCAGCAGTTTTTATGCTGCTGATCAGATACCTATCAAGATGAGTACTGCTGTGTCCCTTACACGCAGTGGCTTGCCTCGGATCATTCCTCCGTTTCATGGAAGATGATCCGACGTAAGGATGAAAGGGAGACAAGTTTAGTTAAAATTGTACTTGTCACTGCTTTCGGTTCATAAGGTAATACCTTTCGCTCCGAAAGTGAGTGTGAAGACGTTTGAGTCTATCACTACCCCTTTGACTTTACGGAAAGAGTTGTTTACGTACGTTGACGATTTTGTCGCCAATGTGCCTAAACTCCTCTCCTCGATCGGTATGTCCCTCAGGTTCGGTCTATTCCCTTTGAACAGGGGTTTAGATTCGTACCGACTTGGAAGTCAGTCCAAATGACACTGTGTTCGTGAAGTTCCGTAAGATGATGAGTCCGAAACCTTCGAGGAGAGATTCCTCTCGGCTTCGCTCATTATTCTTATCTTATGTTTACCTCTTGAAATACAGGAGTTTTATCTCACCGAAACGTTGGTCCACCCTCAGTCATTTTATGACAAGAGTGGAGTCACGCCGGCTTTGGGTCCCATTCACTAGGTTCGCTTTATCTGAGGAAACTCTCGGTTTGACAATATGTCACTCCAACGAGAATTCCGAAGTAATGTTTCTACCTTTATTGGAGGTGGCACATTACCAGGTACGCGACCTGTGTTCTGGACGACTTTCCTGTGCGTGTGAAGGATCTGCTAAAAGACGTATGTTTGCAATAGGTAACTACTGTAAGCAACGCTTGTTGGCACCTCTCCACACTTGGCTTGCTGAGAATCTTTAGTCTCTGATCCCTCAGGATGGGACATTTGACCAGTGTTGGCCTCTTGATCTCCTGAAGTTTCGGGTCGATTTCATTCAATAGACCTTAAATCTGCCACAGATAGGTGGCCGATGGTCCTATTAATGAATCTTCTTGAAGTTCTCTTTGGGAAAGAAATTGGTCACGCCGTGGCTGTGGCCTTGTGTTTCAACAGGTTCGATGTGTCGTTCACCAAGGATGCGCGAGACGTCGCCTTCCTTGCTGGACAACCCCTCGGGTTTTCTTAGCTCATGGCCGCTGTTTGGCTTATGTCACCATTTAGTGGTATGGCATGCAGCTGAACAGTGCTAACCCTGGTAGAAAGTTTAAACGATACGCTCTCCTCGGGGACGATTTAGTCCTCGCTGATGATCGTGTCGCCAAACCAAAGCTTACCTTGAAATTCTTCGGAAGTTTCAAGTTGAGATCTCTCCACAGAAATCAAAGATTTCTGCGCCTGGAGGTTTGGAGTTTGCAAAACGCTTTCGTGTGAAGCGAGGGACGGTTTGATCTGTCCCCCTTTCACTCCGAAAGGTGCAATCCGTTTTTGTACCCCTATAGGGTGGTACAACTTTATGTTGACGCTCGAGAACCCGATCCGTTTATCCAGCGCATTGCGGATAGGCGGGCTTGATTATAGGGCTGCTTCACGTCCTCAGTTGAGTCGTAAGCATGGCCGAAAGGCTAAACGACTAGGAGCGATGTATCTGATGGTATCATTACCATTGGACCTTTGGTGGTAGCTCTCACTAGTAGAGCTTTAGATCCAAAGCTATGGATTTGGTCTTTTCAGTGTCCCATTTCCCGTCACTTTCCCACAATTGACTTAAGAGACTCTGAAACTCACCACTCTCTCTGGTTCTTGTGGGTGGTTTTTCTTTTGGATAAGAGATAAGAGAGAGAGAAGAAAGATAAGAACCGATCAAACAATTAAGTGAAAGAAACCACAGCAAGAGAAGATGCCGATTTCAATCCTTGAAGCGGCAGGCCATGAGGAAGATGAACATTCTCATATTCATTCTGTGCGTCTTTATCTCGTTGAAGAAGAAAAATGCAGAGACCAAGAAAGGCTCGTCGTCTTCATTGTCATGGGATTTTATCTGCTTCGATTTTTCTTGTTCTTGCTGTTTTTATCCTGAGACTGAGATGGCTTTCTAATTTATTGATTAAATTGATGTGGGTTTCTGATTACCCAATGATTTTGGTTTCTTTGGAATTGAAACTTGTGAAGGGATATGATGCTTCTCTTCTGTTTTGTTGGAAGGCAATTTCCGTGAAATTGATTGCCTTTCTGTCTAAAATCGAAAATTCTTGCTCATTGCCTGCTGCCAGTGAAACCATTAGTCTTTGTGTTGGAATAGCATATATTTGTGTGGAAAAGGAAAAGTGGTATTATTTATAGTTTCTTCTTTTTTACTTAAGAAATAGACAAGAATGTAAAACCCCAGAATCCAAATGTTTCTAACTGTATCCTTGCCTTGTTTTTAGGTACTCATAGCATTGTAGTGATTCACTGCAAATTCTTCCCGTCTCTACAACTTTGGTGGTACTAATAAACCTGATCCATCTCTGTTCATCAACAACACCTGCAGCCTCTCTTTGATGCCTCACCATCATCATCAGCAGTACCCAACACCTTCCTAAATTGCAAGAAGAAGATCAGATCCCTTTCCCTTCAAGCATCTATTAGAGACGTGAAAAAAAATGATTTAAATAGTATAGTGATTTTTTTCCTTTCAACTGCTGATATGGAAAAACGAACTGCATTTCTTGCTTTCATCCCTCTCCTGCTATCTCGCTCTCTGTCCCTCTAAGACTGTCACGGCTTTTTATACATCTGAGCGGTCACCCCTCATCTCTTTTTCTTCTGTAGCCGCTATCCGCCCTTCTAATCTTTCTTTTTACCAGGTCAAACCCCCACGGGTCTCACCTCGTCGAGCTGCCTCTTCTCCATCCCTCTCATCCTCTAGAGGTCGCCGACCTTCAGGCTCTGTTCTAGTCTAGTTGAAAGTTCACCCACTCACTCCGCTACCACTTCTAATCCTCGGGATCCGAGATATCAAGTCTGGATCGGATCCACGATACGTCAGGCTTACTCTGCCTTATCGGGCCCGTCAAGGCTGTGAACAGGCCACGGAGCTTGAGGCCCAAAGGGATGCTATCTCTAAATAAAAGGGCCTTAAGCGGAACAAGAGCTGGACAAGGTTGAGAGCCTCGGCAAAACAGCTTGAGGATGTGCTGGGTCGTCTAGCAATTCTGGAGGACGAGTTTGATCCACTAAAAAGGGACTTAGATGCCAAAAATGCCCCAAGTTCTTCCAGCCCATCTTCAGGTTGCTAGTGGTCTCGGTTAGACAAGGAAATAAGGCCCAAAGGACTCATTTAGGGACTTCTTTGTCTTTATAGGCCCAATATGTGTATTTGTATTTTGATGCTGGTGGAATAAAATTGCTTCACTTCATAAGGAGACTAGGCTATTCTCATTCCTGCTTCAGTCCATCAATGCAGGAAGGCGGTTAGACTCTTGCTATAGGTTAGGGCTTCTATCGTGCTATTCTATAAAAAAGAAGTTAGGCTTAGAAGACAAGGGATCCTCTCGCTATGGATGGTTGCTGCTTGCGAGAAGCGTCTGTTCAGCTTTATCCTTTAACTAATTGTATGTAATAAAGAATTGTTCTACTGGTATTTCTACGCTCGATCTCTACTTCCCTTTCGCTTCCTCTCCTTTCTACCGAGCAAGCTCCATTCATTGCCCAACCATCGCACACAAGAGACAGCCCTTCGGACCTATGGCGAACCAGTATCGTACTCTAGGGAGGGCGGTCTAGTCAGAGCAAATGATCAAGCTGTTCCTTTATTTGTTTACGCACTTCGTTGACTAGTGAAGTAAGCAAGCAACCTTGGGACTAACGTTGCCACTGGGGTCGCTCATCTTACTCTAGGGTAGCACTCTCTATGGAAGATGAGTGGTTTGTGCTTCACTAGCCAAGTCCATGCACCTACAGCTCGATCTACTAGCGCTTTCTTCGATCCTTCCAGGTCCTTCGCTTGTTGAACCACTTTTCGATGAGCAGATCTTTCGCTCAATTAATTACGATCCATACTCAATTCGTTCGACGCCTCAACTGCCCTCTGCCACACATCTCTTTCCTTCGCTCTAGACCCACCCCCGGAAACTCTGCCCTTTCCAACCAAAGGAACGAGCAAGAACGCTTTGCTCCTGGGGCTCGTCTACACCACATCGACCTAGAGCTTAGGCTTATCTTTATGTTTTGGTTCCTTTGATGGATTTATTTGTAAACCTTTCCCCTTCATTCCATCCAGCCTTACTATTCTTTCAGGGAAACTCCTGAAGTGACTTCAGTACTAGGACTCCAAGTCAAGTAGTTGAGATAAGCTGTTTGCTCTCTTTGTCAGATGCCCTTAGTGTTGTTCCTTTTGTCCTATAGGTTCGTTCTAAAAGGTCAGTGGTTCAAGTCAATAAGCGAGGAGGCCCTTCTCACTCAAGCTCAAGCATTTACTTTTCGAGTTAGAGACCAAGTGGGGCTAACGTGGGATCCGCTCAAGGTAGCTTGCTTACTCTCAAGCCACTAGTTAGACGGAAATCCCTTGACTTCGCTTATGCCCTTAATGCAGTAAAGAAAGCAAGTGAGGCGGGCTAAGATTCCATTCGAAGTAACAGGATTCGATGTTGCACCATTTTCAACTCTTATCGGGATCCGGAGTTTTTTGAGAAAAGGTCCCATCCTTCAATATCATGATTGGGTCGACCAGGCCAGATCATGAGTGAATAGAAAATCGAAAATGTACATAGCTCTTCCAGCTGAAATACTTGGAATAATTCTACCACTTCTACTAGGAGTAGCCTTTTTAGTGCTAGCTGAACGTAAAGTAATGGCTTTTGTGCAACGTCCGAAAGGGTCCTGATGTAGTGGCGATCGTTTGGATGTTTACAACCTCTAGCAGATGGTTTGAAATTGATTCTAAAAGAACCTATTTCACCAAGTAGTGCTAATTTCTCCCTTTTTAGAATGGCTCCAGTGGCTACATTTATGTTAAGTCTGGTCGCTCGGGCCGTTGTACCTTTTGATTATGGTATGGTATTGTCAGATCCGAACATAGGGCTACTTTATTTGTTTGCCATATCTTCGCTAGGTGTTTATGGAATTATTATAGCAGGTCGGTCTAGTAATTAGGGGGCGGCCGTTCGGTCGCCTATGATACTAGGACCAATAGGTCAAAATAGGTTTGTGCCGCAGGTGTTGAACGATCTACTCTACACAGGTGTGGGCTTACAGGGCTAGGGCTCATAAACCCTTTCTTTCATTCATCAATAGGGCCCTGGTCGGTCACTTTTCTGGGCCGGGATCGATAAGTAGAAGTCATAAAAAGAGATCTTTCTATTATTATTTATTTTCTTTCTATCTAAATAATAGAAAGATAGAAAGAAAAAGAATTCGCTGTCTTTTAACCGGCTCTTTTTCTTCTTGTCAACGCTACTAAGGACCTATAGGTTTGCCTACTTGACTTATGAAAGATAATGAGAATGGGTTATTCAAAAGGAAAGGGCGCTACTTAGTTTCGCAAGCCTTTGTCATTGTCAGTCAACTAAGTAGGGCCTGAGGCCCCCTGCGAATCCGTAAAATCTGAGGAGCATGCCCGCAAGAAAAGGATGGTCCCCTATGCATTTCATTCTTTCCGGAAGGGAAAAAAAGTACCCCCATCATAGTGAACCTCTCCTTGTGATCGGGATGAGGTAGATGCCTCCCAGCCGGGGGGCGGATCGAATCGGAGTTTCCTTAGGTAGCCACCGACCTACAGTTATCCTTAAACTTCCGTGCTTGGTGGAGAAGAAAGCGAACAAAGGTACGCTCGCATTGCTGTCTTGTTCTCTGTCGCGACTGGGATCGCTTCGCCAGCTAGGTCAGATTGGAGCAAGAATGGTCGAGAACATATTACCCAACTTAGGGGACAAGGGGCGGAACGACCTCTCGATCTACTTACTGCAGCCCAGGAATAAAAACGTCGTCTAGGCCTTCCCTCTTGCTCCGATCTCCCTACGCCTAGGACGTTGTCTGGGGCCAAGAGCCATAGTTAGTTGCTGTTTCCATTTGGTTGTTTCTTTCTCGTTGTTGATACCGGCAAGACCACGCCGATGATGTCTGCTGGTTGGTAGTGAGAGGACTCTTAGTACCTGCATACCCAAAAGGGGGCGCTGGTTAAAAAACAATCATTGGATTTTCTTTCTTGCTCGCCCTTAGCAGCGGGAAAGGAGTCTATCTATCTGCCTAGCTTTGGTAGATTTCCCCCAACGCAATCCACAGAAATTCCACGAATCCCTTGGTGGATAAGTCCGACGACTCAGCAGCAGTGCGGAATTGAAGTTTCTCCCGTCTGGTGGATCTGATCTATAGTTAGGGGGCAATACATACCAAAAGGTTCGAAGAAGGAAGGCGCATAAGAGTATATAACCAACGCACCCGTTCTGTATAACCTATTCACATTAGTGAAGCGCTGGATGCATAAGGGGTAAGCGCACGTTTATGAGACCTTTGTCGGGATGCATAGGGGAGTCAACCTACGAGCACGGAGAGCGTGGTACGATACCGCCCTCTCAATAAGTAAAGGTAAGATTCTTAGCCCTGTTGATGACTCCCATCTAAATCAATAGGGACATCCGTTTCCGGCTGCTCCTTTCGTATCTTGAAGAAAGTAGGCTTAAGCCCCGTAATAAGGGTCAGGTCAATTAATAGCTATGCTATTGCCCTACCTGATGCCTCTGCCGATCCCGCCGAATGCGGGCGGGATTCGATCGTGGTCGATAATACGGTCTGAAAAAGACCAGCGAGCGAGATGGTTTGTTAATAGTATAACTCCCCCCTACACCTCATTGCCACCCCTTATGAGTTATAACATCCTACACAATCGCCAATACCGATGTCTCTAAACCTACGGGCGGTGTGCTCCGCAACAGCGGCAGTAGTGACGCCATTGCTAACTTCAGAGGGAGAGGGGAGCCTCTACGCGGTTAGGTTCCTCTCGCTAACTCTAGTTTTTGGTATATGCCCTGTTCCGGGAATGTCAAATTCCCTCTTGAATCGTACTACCTCCCACCGGGAGGGAGGTTGTGTATCGCCAGACCTTCCCAAATCCTATAGGAGTATCTGGAATTCGTAATACCGAACCCTATTCTTATTTGCACGCCCCTTGCGCATGGGCTCGTAGGAAGACGAACTCATAGTAAGCAACACGAGGGCACCGCGGGAAGGAGGGAGCGGGAACCCGGAGAAAGATTTTCCCTACGAACGAGCCCGAGCCCCCTATCCCTATAAATAACCCAAGCAAAATAGACCTTTATTTTTCTTTCTTTACTATAGTTGAGTTGCCCGCGACGGTCCTTCTTCAGTTTGCTCTTAGTCTCCAGCGATTGAATCTCCTTATCCAGCTCTTTGACGCGATCCATGCAATTCTTGAATCTCAGCCAGCTTCGCCATTGCTACAACACGTCAGTCCCCTCTTTCACCAAATAGCTTAGCTTTGCCTCAAAAAATCGACAATCGAAAGCCTTTTCTTAACTGTTCTGAATCCCTAATGTCAGCTACGATGTCCTACAGCATAGTGTCCATAGGGGAATCCATTGTAAGCTCAGCCGCCATTTCTCCAACCAAATAGAAAAAGTCCGCCCAATCATTTTTCATCCAGATCCTCTACTTGTTTAGGTTGGATTTAGAACAAAGTTTTGAAATCCCCGGGAGCTCTGAGGAAAACATTGCAGAAAATGGGGTAAGCTAAGGCGGCCCATTCACTGCGGACTTATCGTAACGGATCTTCACTGCTCTCCATGATCAAAAACTGCTGAGCCCTCGAGCTGGTTTGAATTGTGCAAGAGTACCTTATTGAAAGCCTTTCCATCAGTAGAGTAGGATCAACTTCTACAGTTGCATGATGGGCAGTTTTCTTTTTTTTTTGGGGGGGGGAGAAGCACTGCAAGTAAGGGAAGGAAGGGTAAGAGAGTTGATGGATGGCCTACCAAAACAAAAGAAAAAAACGGAAGGAGCAAGTCATTCAGTTTAACTGAAAAAGACTATATCATAATATAGTCAAAAAAAAAAAGATGCTGCTCTCTTTCTTCAAGTGAGATATCGGATCGAAAAACTTCTTATTGGTTGAATCAAGGCACTGACAACATACATATACCAGCCCTGCAGATGAAGCAGTGGGCAATCCGATCCATATAAAGGCTATGGCAAGCTAAAGGCGGACATGAAACTAAAGCGACCACAATCGTCAACCGCAAATTAGGCTATCCTGCTTCAGGACCTTTTAAGTTCAGTCTCCGCGACTCAACTCTCAGAGGAAGACGACTCTAGAAATAGGAAGATCCTACCGATACAGGAGACGCGCACTACAGACTATCGACTAGACAAAGGCATACTCAGATCAGTCATTCTAAGCGCAAGAAGGCGTATGCCAAGGACAAACTTCCAGACAAAGCAATGAAAGGTTTCGCCCCATTTGCGCATATTGAAGGAAGCGTAGAGAAGCGTGACCAATGGGCCTTCTACTGCTCTGAAAGTGAAACTGGTATGATGAAATAGACACCGCTTCGGAAGGGAGCTGTTAGAAAGCATCGCGCCTTCGATTAAGGAACGGGGGAACCCATAGAAGAAATGAGTCCAACGGCGGCACAGAACGAACGGAAGAGACGACTTTTCTAAAATAAGTTCTATGGCATCATGAGAGAAGACAGACAGGGAATGGATCACTTTCTCTAATCGGCATAGGATCTGGAAGCCCAGTGGAGAAAGAGTCAGCCTTCCTTCAGAGTACGGGAATCTGGAATGAATGAAGAGAAGCCCTAGGATTCTGGTAGCCCGGAGAAAGCCTTTTTTTTAATGCTTAGCAACTCCCATCCGGAAACGTGTTCGTGCCAGCAAGCCCTTGCACCTTTCAAAACCTTTGTTCCACTCGACCCCCGTCAGGGAGTACTCCTCAAGCTCCAGAAGAATCGAGAAAGGACGGAAAGAGGCCTGCTCACGGGTGCCTCTCCGGCTTGACGAGTCCCAGAAAGAGTGTAACCGAGCTCAGTCGACCAAGACTAACGGTTAGAAGAGCACCACGCACGACCGGAGTTTCACGGTCAGGGTGCAAAGCAATGGCATTGGGAAGCACCGTCTTTGGAAGCCCACATCCAGAATTTAAAAGGATTCTTTCTCTCTCATATCCTTCAGGGCGAGCAGTCTGGGTGAACATTCGAAATTGGGCATGACGCATCGGTTAAGAACCTATAACGTTCTGAGTGATGACTCACAACCTTGACTCCCTCTTCAATTGGATCTTGAGAAAAGGCAAGTCAAGACTCTACTCTTTAACGTTACGGTCCGGTGGAAGAAAGAAGAATGAAAGCATGAAGAGTTGCGATCCACCCCTTCTTCGCCTGAATACGCCCGATCTTCCCATCAAGCAGCCAAAGTCCAGGGTATACGGAAGAAGGAGAATCAGCTCGAACAGAAGGATGCCTAAGGGGTAGGAACCAAAAACTCGATATTCTCCAACCGCATTTCATATGAGGGTTGGTCCCAGTCGTGACTGATATTTAGTTACAGATTATCCTGGATGATAGACCAATAAGCCCCGACAATGTAACAGAAAGAGGGAAAGCATCCGGTCTTGGGTGGCCATTTTTTTTTTTCTTTTCTTGTGCCCAGGGTATAGGGACGAAAGGGAGGAGCAAAGTGAACCTGTCACGACCCGTGGTTACGGAAGCGCTATTGAGGGACGAGAGCATACTTACATGTATTAATAGGTATCCAAAGCGCGTCGGGAGCAGCTAGGAGGCGCAAAGCCCGAGTGAAATTGCGCTCCGAGGGCGACGGAATAGCCAAGTGGGATAAGAGTTCCTACCCGAGTCCACGAGCAGAAAGAGTCCCGGAATGCCCCGTTAAAAGGCATGAATGGGGTAAAGCAGCAGCTCCGCTCGACCCGGAGCATAGTGGATATTGGAGGGGAAAGCTCTAGAAACTGAACAAGATGCCGCCGCGCTGCCTATCCGTTAGGCAATCCTTGTTCAACGAAGATCCGTGCCAGTTAGAGATCTCAAAAGCAAAAGTACTCTTTCTCCATGAGGTCCTAGAAAGCCACATCCACATGATTAACACTTTCGACTTTATAATCAAGAGGGTTTCCTCATTCACTGATTGGCGTAAGCTGAAGCCCTGAAAAGCAATCCAAAGACGGCACGTCACCTCACTATCTATAGAAAAGATGTGGAGTCGACAAGACCGCGGAAAAGGGCATCTCCTGCAGGGTAGATGCCCGAAAAGGATGTAGATCGATGACACACTAATCACGGTCTTTCAAAGCACAAAGTACGAAGTCTCACCGTCTGGCTAACCTTCTTCACTCCTTAACACTATAATGGAGCGATAGTCTTTCGCCGGAATGGATCCTCAGCCTACCCTTAACTTTCAGTCATATAGAGATTTTTCTAAGAATAAATGCACTCCTTAGCTAGATAGCTGTCGCATGGATTGCAGGGACGTCTAAAAAAGTCATAAGCTGGATACAAATTGCAACTCCTTAAAGAACGTCACGTGTCATGTTAATAAACCTACGTTTTACAGCGAAGGGCCAGTTATTTAACATTACCTGGATTGCATTCACTCTTACTTAAATCATACTCGATATTCTTATCCAC
>FWPY01000015.1:0-23318 GCA_900174645.1 Sonneratia alba
GCCAAATACAATCGACAAAGTCTACGGCACTTTGCATGCCTGCTCTTCGTCCCACGAGCACATTGCCGGCGTCATTCTCACCGTCACTGTCGTCGCTAGCAACATTCCTTCGCTTCCCCTCCGTCGCGCTGCTCGTCGGCGAGGATGGCGAGCGTGCGCCGAGGCGGCAGCCAATGTGCGCAGGCAGAGCATCAGGCCGGAGCGTGTGGACCCTCTGGTGCCACTGTATGGATCAAAAATGTGTGGCACCTGATCGTGCAAAAGTGTGTTGGACTGAGAAAAGTCGTCAAATTCGGAACCATCTGACAAGTAGAGATTTATGTGGCAAATCTCATCGAGTGGTGGCATGATTGCTCCCCTTTGACGCCTGCTTGGAAATAACTGCCGCTCGAGGAGTATCCGTGCTGCGTCGCATGATGGATTCTGTACCCTTTCTGCCGCAGCTTGTAGAATCTGTCATGTGATGCAAGCCGAATTTGGACACATTGGATCTTCGGTCTTCCGCAGTGGAAGGGAAGACGACTGCGAAAGCTCTCTTTTCGCGCCGATCCTGCTCGCTGGGAGAGGCAATGGGTAATGTACTGCATCTGCCCAATCCTCGGGGTCGCCTTGTCGCGCCGTGGTCGTCTTGTCCTTGCCAGAAATGCCCTCTGTTGTACATCTGCTTGTGTCGTGGCTAGCTCTTGCCGTGGAGCAAGACCCATTCAAAGTGAAACTCAGAGCGCAATTGGAGCTCAACTGCAACGGAGCACCCACGCAGTCTACGCCGATTCCACTGTCCCGCGGCATCAATGCCCACCGACTTGTCGAGGCCGTACACGGGTCGGATCGTCTGTCTCCTACCATGGTCTGTGTGAGTCATCCTCTCCATTCCAAAGCAGCAATGCTCTCAACGTCACACAGGATATCTTCCATCGTCCTTGGGCGTGACCCGTCGTCGAAAAGATGTGCGCCTTTGCCTCGACTATACGATGAGAAGGTCCAGAGACGTGCATGGCAGCATAGTCCGCATCCACGCTCCAAATAGATAAAGTCTGGACACTCAATGTCTTCGCTGTATGGGTTGCGCTGCCCTCCTCGTATCGTTGTGCCAGATTTGCCTCCTGCGTTGCCGGCTCGGCCCCGCTGCAAGTGCGCTCTTGCCGAATTGTGCCAAATGTAGCATCGAGGTGTACAAATGGCGGCGAAATGTCCTTGATTGCCGACTGTAAGTTGCCAATCCACATAGCTCGACACCAGCAAGCCTCAGCGCCGGCCTACGCGAGGCAGCGTCTCTGCAAAGTGCACCAGCTGAGAGGGCCGTGTGATTGAGACGGTGCCATGTACAAGATGGGCCCAACGAGTGCAATTTGTGCGCGTGCGAGACCAGCGCAATGGACCTCGCCGTGTCGACGTCGAGCAGCGCCTCTATTGCGATGGAATCATTGCTGCTCTCGACGCGTCTCGTGCCCGTTTGCGTGCGCACACTGCTTGCATTTGGCAGACAGGCCATGCTCAAAGATGAGCTTGAATGAGCTCTTCTGGCAGTGCTGGGAATGCGCCATCAGCATGGTTGGGCCCGTATGTCCTGCGCCGGACATCACAGTGTCCATCGTGACCATGTCGCGATAAAAAGAACAATCCCAGTCGTTGGCACGAAAATAGCCAAGCAATCACTTACTCTGCAAAGAATATACGTTTCGTGATTGCCCCCATTGCGCGGCCCAAGTGTTGTTCTCTGTTGCGCCTTTGGACCCCGCGCGCATAGGCCAGGCCATCGGCCGATGCCCAGGGCACTAGCGCTCCTGCCCCGCCCTGCCACGCACACGCTGCTCGGTCGTGTGGAGCTCAATATGTGCCTAGGGGCAAGTCTGATGCGGGGAGACGGCTGTTCTTTGGTTGCACGGATGACGACGGCGATGCACTGGCACTCACTTACTCACCCACTTGACTTCTCTTGTCGAGCCGCCAGATGCTCCTCACACGGCGGCAGCTGCTGGCGTGTTTAGGGTGTTCTTGGTAATGTGCTGTGCATGTGTGTGTGAAAAAGGAATAAAGTGGGCAGCCACTGCTTGGCCGTGCCGGATCATTTGTGGCCAGGTCAGTCAGTGTAGGCATGATCCGCACAATGCGCCGGTGCTGGCAGCACTACTGCGCTCCAGAGGCAGAGGTGCGCACGCGAGGCACCGCTGGGGGCGGACTGCCGTGCCGTGGAGGAAATGGCCAAATGTTATAGAGAGACCCTTTGCAAATGTCCACTTGTATTGCTGCTACATGTATCCTCCTGGCTCCATCACTGGCATCACTCTTGATCACTGCTCGACTGGCCTGCACAAGCACTCGTTCCGAGCTGGCGGGCAATGGCCCGTCTACAGCACACGGATCCGCAGCAGTCCCGCACCGCCTTTCATCGGCTTGACGCGGCGCTGTGATTGTTAAGGGAGTGCCTATCGCTTCCTCGGGCCAACGGCAGTAGGGATGTGCTACAGAATACGCTGCAACGCCATCCTCGCACCTTGTCTGTGTCTTGAAATCCGCATCCTAATCGTTGGCAAGATCTGGACAAGATGCAAGTACGTCGGGCGTTTCGTGTCCTCGTGTACCAAACACCATCCACGCCAAACATCAACTGCAGCACGCTCAGTGGAGCCATCGATGTTATTGTTGTAGAGAGGCAAAATTGAGCGCGAGGTAGACGAAGATGACGATGATCAAGCGAGTACACCAAAGAATGCAGATGTTGCTGGGTACAGCATCGATGATGCTTCGGCAGCATCGAGCATCAAGAGCCTCGGCACCGTCAATTGCCTCTTCTTTCTTCGCGGCCAGCATCAGTGGATCGCTCCGTTACTAAAAGGAAAAAGAAGAGGAGCGGAAGTATCGACAGAGTTGGCCAGCACACCTTTTCATGTTCCGCTTCGGCAAGATGAGTGTAGTTGCGCGCCGGCAGAGCGCCAAGGTCACTTTGCACTCAACAATTCGCCCGATCCTTTGCCGTTTGCCATGAAAAATTGGCGAAGCAGGTGAAGCAATTCTTTGTCGTCGAATTGGACGGTGAAGACGCTGATGCAGGGTATCCCAGACGAGCTCGTCACGAGCCCAATTCTGAGTGCAACTACGAGTCCAGATATGCAGGCCAGCAAGGCGGCAGCATCCGAAGCACAAGGGAGCGTAGACGAACGTAGCTTTGGCAGATCACAAGGGCCCACACAAGGCTCATTGCAGAAGATTACGTTGAGCCCGCTTGACCTGGGCGTTGCACAGAGCCCGGCATCGCATCAGGCGAGTGAAGTAAAGACGACACTCAGTCGATGATACCGCGACTGTGCAATCCGGAGGCACACTTGCATCTCAAAGACACTGGCCAACACGTCGCCAAATAGTAGGCCCAGCACGGCCGAAAATGGCTCCCTGACAATGATGTTGAGATGCAAAAGAGAATGAAGGCTCTGGAGCACGAAAAATACAGAAAATAGCACGTGTTTCTCGAAAAATGTCGGCAAACGCAGCGAGCAAGGCCTCGGGCGTGCTTGGTGCGCAGGTGCGGCAATGAATGCCAATCACTTGGTGGCGTCTCCGCAACACGAAGCTCGAAAAGCTCACAAAGCGTAATTCTCTCCGCGACAAGGCATCCGGCGTCCGAAGTACAGGGAGCCGACATTGGAGAATCAAAGTCAGCACACAGACTCGAGACTTTTGAACACTCCAAGACTAAGAGCGAATGCAAGAAACAAGACGATGATGCATCCACCAGATGACATCAAGGATGCACAGAACGAGACGGAGCGTCTCCCTCGAGATCAAGCTACGTAGATCGGACGCGAAGGCGGTCGATGAGACTATCGAGGCACGAAGGGAGAGGAGCTCGAGGAGCAGGCCAGCGGGAGCACCGACGCACCAATCACCAAGGATGGGAATCAGGGAACAGGCAGAGGAGAGATATCCTGCTCCATTTGGTGGAGAAGGATCCTCAAGACACACCAAAAAAGCTTACGCGACCAACCCAGCCAGATCACGAAGACTATTTGGCTGGACGAAAAGTCAAGCCGGTTCGAAGTGGTCTTCCGGGCGTTCAAGCTGTTGAGCCAGCCCAGGTCGATCCTCGCACCATCGAAAGGCGTCTCAAGGAGTGGCGCGAAACGCACCCTGAAAAGCAAGCAGAGAAAAGTCAACATCTCATGACGCAGTCATCGGAGCGCTCCGACGAAGAAGTACCACCTCGATGGTAGTGCGATACCGACGATCAAAGCAAGCCACAAAGAAGACTTGCAGTATATGCTGGACATGGATGGCCTACAAGATGACGGCTGACGGCGAGGATTTAGCGTTCGCTGAGGGCTCGCGACTTGAGAGCGAAATACCCATCAGCAAGTCGCACGGCGCTCATCTCACCGAATATGGGGTCCGGTCCAATGAGATAGAGAATATTGCCAAAGAGCCCTCTGCAGTCTGGCGGACATTCCGTCGATGGCTCCGAGATCCAATCGCAATTGCAAGCTTCTGTCGACAGCTCTCAAAAGACTACATTGTCTGCAACACTTGACGAACTCGACGCCAATTGGCGTCCAATTCCTCTGACGAGCCTAGCGCATACCCGACTTCAGCTGATCAGCTGAATCTTAGTCGTGATTTGGTCCGTTTGATGCGCAATCGGCACAGGCTTCAGATCGGAAAATGCAGAGGAAGACGAGTCACCCAAAACTCAATCTCTGCCTCTGATCAAAAGAGTCCGCGCCGCTCCCAATTCCATGATATGTCGTTGAGCGATACCGAGGCTGTGCGAGCACAGAAGACGAAAGTGTCCAGCGATTCAAGAGCAGACAAAAAGCCAAATGAAGCAAGCGCAAAAGACAATTTCGCGGGACAGTCTCACCGAGCGTGCCATCAGCTTGGCGACACCTTCCCACGGCACGTAGCAGCAACGATTCTCGAAGGGCCGCTCGTCCGCGACGATGCCTGAGCTTGGTCTAGCTTCGTCGTCTGGATTGGAATGGACATGGAGCGAGAAGCGCCGAGGACCCGGCAGGAGAAACACGCGCGTGCTCAGCAATGCTGATGTGCCTGACGATGGAGCCTTCGAGACCGCCGAAAACGAAGTCGGCCCGTCTCACCCTGTAATCTTCGCGACCCTTATGAATTTTCAGCTTGAGCTAGGGGGAGACTAAAGTCACACTTTCAGCTTGAGCCTCTGCAACTTAGATGCACTGCAAGATGAAGGCCGGCGCGCAAACATGATGAGAGCGAGAACAACGAAAGGATGCACAGTAAAATAGTGGAGCGCTTTGAGGACAACAAAATCAGCTATCAGCGCTTTGTCGAGGACGACAATGTCGTCAACGACGAAAGGTTGGTGATCCGATACAATGACCGCTATCTGACGTGTGGAAAATGGCGTCTACTGTCCTGGCCACACTGAGCCTCTATCGCAAGACCTTTGGCGGATCTGCCGGTCCGAGGCACCGATCGCTGGCGACCGGGGCAAATCCTCCAGTACAAGAAGCAGTGTATGGCGACGCTGGTGGTAACCGAAATCGCGTCGACACTAGTCGTATGCAGCCAAGTGCTGAAGGGGGTCCCTCTGCAGCACACTTATGAGCGTGCAAGCACCGACTCTGTCATCGAATGCAGCGGGCTGCTCAACGCGCGCGAGACGAGACACTGGGGAAGCAAGGATTCAAAGGAAACGACGAAGTTCAGAAAGGAAGTCAAAACCTCCCAAAGTCTATGCCAAGACGCTGCGGCTGACCTCTGAGCAGCTCAAGTCACTCAATCTGCGCAAAGGCGCAAACACAATCACATTTAGCGTCACCTCTTCGTATTCTGGGTTGCGACGTGCACTGCCCGTATCTTCTTTGTGGGACAGTACGCACAAGTCGTAGTGTCCGACATTGACGGTACAATTAACCAAGAGTGACGCCCTAGGCCACGTTTTCACAATGATGGGACGAGATTGGGACCCATTTTCCCGGCGTAGCCAAAGCTTTACACGGACATTGCGCGTAATGGATATCGTATTATGTATATCTAACATCAAGAGCGAATTGGGCAGGCAGATACGACTCGTGATTTACTGCGCGGCATCACGCAAAGTAATTTCAAGCTTCCTGATGGTCCAGTCATCATGAGCCCTGATCGTTCTCATGGCTAGCGCGTTGCATCGAGAAGTCAATTTCTCCGAAAGCCAGAAGTCTTCAAGATGGCATGTGCTGCGTGACATTGCCCGGCTATTTTGGTCTAGATCCCTCGTCAGGCTCCGAACGAGACCAAAGAAGATTGGCCGGCAGTGCAACAGACGTCTTTGCAGGCAGCAAATGGCCCAAGGTGCGGGTATGAGACAAAAGCCCCTGGAGAAGGTGCAGCAACAAAATGTTGCCAGTGCTGGAAAGCAATCTTCAAATCGCTGCCCCGAGCACTTCACCATTCTATGCGGGCTTTGGCAATCGCATCACGGACGCTCTCAGCTACAGGAGTGTCAACAATTCCCAGCTCAAGAATCTTTACAATCGACAGCAACGGTGAAGTCAAGATGGAGCTACTAGAATTGGCAGGGTTACAAGTCGTCGTACATTCACATGACAGACCTAGTCGATCAAATGTTCCCACCAATCAGTCTCGAGGTCAAGAAGCGCGATGCTGGCAAGCCCGAGTTCAACGATTTTAATTACTGGAGATCAGAGATTGGCGAATTTGAGCTGCCCGACGATGAGGAGCTCACTTCGGCTCATCTTCGGCAGCTCGCCCACATCGCCCGCACTTTTCAGTGCGAGAAGGCGTGCGGACAGTCAAAAGCAATAGCAGCTTACGAAGTCAATCAAGCTCCATGAGGAAAAGGCAACGATGGAGAAGAGAAAAAATCAAACACAGCCGAGGAAGGTTCCATCCCTTCTCAAGGCTCGACGAAGTCGCTTGAGTCGCTTTGGGCTCGGAAAGCTCGGTCTGAGTCGACGTGGATCTGCCCAGACGATTAGCAGAGCCTCCATGCCGGGTCGTCACCGCTTGACAAGAACAGCAGTGAAGGAGGTCAAGCGCAAAATCAAATTCAGAATTCAAAACGAGCCGAGACGAGTGCAGGCTTTAAGCGAAGGTCCGACGGGCCGAAGCCGCCGCGGCGAATGTCTCCGCCTTCTTCGCCATCATCTTCGTACGGTGCCGGCGTGAGCTCCTGGACGGCAAATTGGCGCAGACGGGGCACCTCCCCGCCTGGTGAAGAGGGCCATCCAGCTCCACGCGCGTCAAGCCCGCTGATTGGGCCCAGTGATTACGGCTGATCCAGCATGACATTGACGAGCAAGACGGAGGACAGCGGCGAATTGCGTGAAGATGACGACCGTCAGCTCCTTTGACGGCGATGACAACGACGCAGACGACGTCGAGGAGAATGGAGAGCCACGCAGCGGCAAGGGACGCGGTGATCCGCGACTCGACGGATCAGTGGGAAGCAACGGCAATGACGACGTCCTAGATGATGACGATCCGCTCCTTGCAAACGGGTGAAAATTCGCTTCGAATGGGCGTGGTTAATCGAGCCGCATAGACACACACTATATACCAGAACCACGTTAATACACGCACAGCACTGCAATGTACACAAGAAATGTCTATTGTAAAGAAAAGCACGATTGATGAAAGTAATGCAAAGGGTACCTTGCTTGCTTCGAATCTTGAGGCAGTGGATGATCTCGTGGTATCTTACAGGCAATGTGGCATCACAAAAGCGCCGGGCACGTCTGCATTTTATTAATCCTGTCGCACTTGCCGAAGGTGCCTTTGTTCCTCAATGATGGTTCGATGCGCCAACCTTTGCCTGGTTGTGGCACTGCGCATTGTTATTGTTGTGATGATGGTGGTGGTGATGGTGCGGCGGATGTATTCTGTTTTGCACAAATTCATAGACGGCAAAGCTTGTGCCAATCGAGGGGGCCACCTTGAGCAAATTTGGCACAATTGCCGCGATACAGGCCAAAAAAGCCCTCGGCAGTGACAATGGTGCGATGGCGCCCCACGCGCTCTTGTCGGAATAGCCGAGCTTGCTGTCCTTTCATTCCGCTCACTTGCATGCGTCGTCGCAGCACATCGAGGGGATAGGTGAGCGTCTGCGAGATGCTGCCTGCTAGCGCACCACAGCACAGCTTGAGCCAGGTGGATATCTCGCCGTTCTTCGTTTATAAGTCGATTGCGAAGAGCTTTCGTATGCAGCGAAATTGATGCCCACGTAGGGTGCCACGCCCAGACTGGTAGGCACACAGCCCTTGTACAAGGCGCGAATACCGCCTTCTTCGCGGTACACTTTTTGCCGTCATTCCTACGATGCCCGGAATACGCTTTTGTCGTTCTTCAATGATGCGACGGACCTCGTCACGCGTCGGCTTGCGCTATGCGCTGCGCAGACGTGCCTGGCTCCCGACAAGCTGCCACTAGCCTGTGCGACTGTGCTCTTGGCCTCGGCGTACATGGAAGCGCTGGCAATGGAGATGCGCGAGCGGACGAGATTCGAGCGGGTAGGTCGAGACGACAGCTGGCAATGCCAGGCCAGAGGCGCCAGCAGTGAGCCTGGCGAGGCACGTCTAGGCTCGCCGTCTTCGCCCGTCAGATACGTCTTGAGAATCTCGTATGTAGGAAAACTGCACGGCGCTGTAGGCGCGATACGCAAGCAATTGATTCCATTTCCACGCATGTACCCCTTGAAGCCTTCTTCATGCCACATTTTGCGTTAAACCTGAAATGACTCCCGAGTATGCACCTTTGCCCCGACGTGCTTCGCCGACTTTCGGCTGAACCTGCATGATAATTTTCAGCCGTTCGAGCGGGCTCACCACTGTACGGCTCGCGGCACCTGCGGCACCTCCCGCGACAAAGTAGCTTACGAGAAATGCGGCACTCAGCGCGTTTCCTCTTCGCCTTCCCTCTTGCTCCAAGTCGTGCACATTGGCCTCGTCCAGCACATCCTCTGGGACGCCGCCTTGGCCCATGTGCTGGTCGTCTAAGGAATCTCGTCGCTCGAGTATATTTCTGGCGTGTGCCTGTCGCTCAGCCTCGGCCATGATACACGTCATCATCGTGCACGGCTGCATGCCTGTCCTCGCCCTTGTGATGTCGTTCAAAAAACGACTTGAATAACCCTGGCTTTTCCCGTTGTCGTTGCAATAGCCAAGTGCCGCCTTCGTCGCGCGTGCTGCTCCCACTGCCCCGCTCTGCTCTGCAATGCCAGAAGATCTGCCTCCGTGCTGCCAAATGCTCTTCGCGCTGCCGTCGCGTCTGATCGATGCGCGACGACGAGTCTTCTTCTGGCGCTGTGCTTGCGTCGCTTGCAAACGGTCTGGTGTCGCTCCTTATCTGCCGTCGATGGGATCCGAGATGTGCGTGTGCGACTGCTCGGCAGCTTGTGAGCCATACCGCGTCCTCTTTGCGCTGCTCCCACAGACGAAAGAGGCCAGCCATTGTGGTTGTGCACCGCAAAGCAAGAGCCACGCCGACGTATGTCTCGTGCTTTGCTAAAGCCTGCTCCCCTCTCGCCGCGGACGCAGTCTATTCGGATAGCCAGTCGCTACGCATGCCGTCTTGCGCTCTGCTTCCTTGCGTGCAATTTGATTGGGAGCATGCACATACATCATGTCGAGAAGGTAAAAGCCCAAACGACTCGACTCGCCGAAGAGGACCACATTATTCTCGCCCAGCACCGTTTTCCCTCGTCGGGCAATATACGCCGTCCAGCAACAGGCCGCCTTGCCCCGCCCCGCCCCGCTTTCCCCCCACCTGCCCGCAACACCCTGCACCCGGCTCCCCGGTGCACCGCTTTGCAAGCAGGCCACACACAAGTGCGCCCCGCAGGCATTCACGCTCCATGGCCCTGCTCTACGCCGCAGCCGAAGGAAGCGCGCATGCTTCAACCGAGGGCAAGCGAGGCAGGCGGCAGTCGCAGTCACCACATAGCAATTGCCAGTCGCATATTGCAGTTTCGCCAGTCTTGGCACGACGAGTGCGAGCTTGTGCGCCGTGTGCTGTGCACTCTGTGCACATCTGCCCCATGCGCCATTGCTCGTCCTCTGTGCGTGCCAGAGCGCGCCAGTGCAATAGGCATGCAGGCCAGGCAGGCAGGCACATTTTGGCACCACCAATCCGGCTTTATCCCGCGCGCAAGGCAAAGATGCTCAATCGCTGAAGCGCGGAGCAGCAGAATTCGTGTGGAAGCAAAGAGCCCCCGACCGATTTAAAAAGCCATGGAGAGCATCAATCACCTGGATGTAGAGTTGGACAGGGGATACCTATCGAGCAATGATGGACATGATTGACACTCTGAATCATTTTCGAGATGGCCAGCTCGCGTTACCATCGAAACAGCCATTTTTTGAAAAACTCATGACACGCACCAAGAAAATAGGATTTTAATCAATAGAACTGTCATTATGCACAATTGCACGCAGCCAAAATTAGACGACAGCATCGAATATGCCGCACCTTCTGCCTTTTTACCCTGTCGATGGAAGAAGGAAGGCCAAAGCAGAGTTCCCAAAACGTCAAAGCCTTGCACGTGGGAAATGACTCTTGTCGCTTGATTGCATACGCACATGGTGCAGCCCATTCCACAGCACCGCCCACGCACCAAAACAATGCCGACGCCAAAGAGCGAGAGGGTGAGGCCTAGGGCGAGATGACAAAGAGGAGAAGTAGTAGACGAGGTCAGTGTCTGTACAGCAAACAATGCCTATCCGCATCCATCCTGTTTCCTGTCAGAGCAGCGACATTCCACATTGGCGCTGTTGCAGAAGTTGCGTCCTTCTTATGGAGCTGTACACCCAGACGTCTTTACGCTCAAAGCATCTAGCAGAATGGCAACCACACAGCCGTTGAATCTTTTTGTGCCGCGCTTGATTGTGATGCTCGCCGGCCTCCCAACATTACACACACACTCACCCATGTAGAGACGCGAGCGGGGCAGCGCTGGTAGACTGGCCGAGTGTCGGCCTGTAAGATTGGCAGCTGGCGCTCCGTTCACCGTGTTGGCTGCGACCGCACAATGGCAACAGGAGGAGAGAGCGTCAGCAAGAGTGCTCAAGGATTGCGACGGGAGTAAATTGTGCGTCGTTCCGGTGCCGTTGCTTTCCAGTGTGCCGACTGCTTGCCGCCCTGCCTCATCAACTCACCGTCTGTTCACGAGTGCGTTCCATTGCATGCGGATATTTGTGGTGCCAGGATCTCACGCCTGAGTGATGATGTTGATGGACACGCGAACACCAAAAAACAATTCTCGTTCAATCGTCTTGTCACGCCCCGTCCCTCGCCATTTGGTAATGCGAGCGGCTCCTTGATTGCCAATCAGATGCAGTCAAAACAGCTGTGAGTCTGTGCGTGCGGCAGTCGCCTGGCAGCGTGAGCGCCTTCTGTCCACATGCAGCGCGTGCAGCCCCAGGCAGCAAGTACTTCCTTTTGGGTAGACCCACGGCAATCACGTGGAGGACGACCTTAGAGACATGCGTGTTGCGCGCCTTCACGAAGCTGAAAATTAACGAATTTGAAAATGTGACTTGAACGAAGTGGAAGCCTTTACAATGTCCACATCGGATTTTGCCAGTCGACACATTCACACGGCTGTAAGCAATGACGGCTGCAATGCAATTCATGTACGCTCATCTATGTATGAGAAGGAAATGACGGAGATGCACCAACGGTCCCCTCTTGTGAATGACGAACCTCGTCCCGAATGGCATCTGTTTCTACCCCATAAAATGCATCCTTGTCCAGCTCGACGCCAAACTCGTCCTTGGCCAGCTGTCGCATGCCCTGCTCAAGTTCGTCCTTCAAAGCCGCCAGACTGGGCGTGCCACGTCTCGGGCAACATCCTTGACTGCAGCGGACCCATGCCGTTATGGCACTTCTGCACGACATTGTACGTCCACAGCTGCACGCAAGACGGCACTGCAATAAAGGCCACATTCGAGGAGCAGTAGCGTTGGAACGAAACTTGACGATAGGCCAAATCGCTGTCCGAGAGCCAAAACCGTCAAAACGTTCCGAAAAGTGCTTTTGGGCAAGAGAAGTTCCCCTGTCGCGGTTTCGCACCGAGGTACGCACGGTGGGAGTGTCGCTTGCGACAGCAGACGCAGAGGGCCGCATGTTCCTGCAAGGATATTGATGCGATTGACGGCGAGTGCAAAGACTTGATTGTTGGCTTGCACGATGCGCATTACTTCGTCCGACAAAAGATGAGCTCCCTGGGAACGAGTTCTAACATTGACGGGAACGACTTGATCATCTCCTTTTGCTTGGTATATACGACTTGCCTTGCACTCTCCGCGCCGCGGCCGTTTCGTTGCTCCTTCTCCTCTGCGATTTGGGCTTTCGCCACAGGGCCGCATGAGCGTTGCCGAGGCAAACAGCTCAGCACTCTGCTGCCCCATTGCCCCAAGCAGTCGTGATCCTCTCTAGTGTCTTGATGTCAACTTCGAAAATTGGCTTTCCCATAGCTCCACGGCATAACTGTCTCCGGAACGTCTCTGTGAGTGAGACGTACAGACCACGGATCGATATCAGCACCACTTGCGTGCAATGCCCGACTTGCCCATTGGATGCTTCACGCACCAACATTGCCCGCATGCCCATCGCACTGGATTGAACGGCCGTGCTGAAAGATTTGGCTAGGCAAAGACTTTTCGCATACACTGCGCGCTACTTCCTTTGATGCTCAAAGCCCATCTTTTGGATCCCTTGCTCGTCAGTCTTATGCGCGTCGCTCCTCGCACAAACTCCATTGGTGGCAGTACACGACTTGTTCGAAAAGTCCTTGAAGCAGTATGGTACGTTTAGCATGTCTCACGTACAAACTTCGCGCTGGATCGTTTTGAACATCTCGCGCGCCTTGACTTGCGTTGTTCAGCTCTGCCAGAAAGGTCGGTTCTCGCGATGGATATGCCTTCAGATATTACCCGCCAAAGTAGGGACAGGGGCAGATTCAAAGATGTGTGAGTAGAAACGAAGCAGTACCCGAAAAGAGAGCAGGTCCAGAATGCTTGAGCGCGGTATAGCCCGCGTTCGTTGGACCTTGACTGCCACCGTCTCTCCCGTTAGCATCTGAGCGTTGCTTTTGTGCAACTGGGCACGCTAGCTCTGCGATTGGGATTTCGTTCAAAGGAGGAAGAACACCTGCGCACCCAAAGAGCTTGTCAGAGGACTTGACAGTAGTAGTGTGCAAGTATGCGCATCTTACTCACTTCTTCGAGCTTCTTCTTGAGGTTCATTTTCCCACCACGCGACGCACAACTTTGAAAGTCCATCCGCTCTGCGTCGTCAAACATTTGGCCAGGGCGTGGTATGGCTTGGGCAAGACAGCAGCCTTGGACACCGATTGCTTGTCCCAAACTTGAATGTACGATCCAGCATGCGTTCGCAGACGCGCAATAATCGCGCTGCACATCGTTTCGTGCAAGGCCTCTACCTTTCAGCATTTTTTGGATCAAAGTTGAATCTAGAAACAGGGAGAGAGGCGGACGAGTCAGCCGGTTTTGCTCACAAGCTGAAAATCAAAATGAGCAAGCTCTGTTTTGCAACGCACTTGTAGTCGATTGCAATTCATGGCCGCCTGCCCAGGCCCGCCTGAGATTTCGCTGCAAGATTGACTCGGTTCAAGTGCACGTCAATTTTTCGCTTGTCCCAGAGTGCGACGAGCGCCGAGTACCTGCCTCAACGACAGGCATTGCTGACTCGCTTCCTTGGCTGCCCCTTTTGCTCTTTTGGCCTCTGCCGCCTTTATTTTCCCTTGCGCATTCGCCAGTCCTCATACCCCTGCTGCGCCCTTCTGCCTTTTTCATTCGGATTGCGCCGTTGGAAGACGTCGGAGAATCTGGGTGCCTTGGCTGTTGGGTGCTGGTGTTATTCATTTCGCCGATCGTCCTGCTCCAGCTCAAGTTGCTCACGGCTACTGTGCAAACAGTCTCCTTGCGATGTCGGCTTGCCTTGCAGCAACGGAGGCCGGTCAGAAAAGAGCGGCGCTGTCTGACGCAGACAGGACTTGCTGCGCGGCACGCCATCACCATGCGTCGCGATGACGAAGTGACTGGGAAGGCAAGAGCGCTCTGTGGGAGATGATGCGTGGCTGTCACTCGCTCGAGCAAGATTCCCTCGCCGACCCCTCGACTCTTTTATGCCAAGATGCTCTACTTCAATTCCAATCCTATTTCGGCTTCCAGAAAAGAATATGCCAAAATGCACAAAAAGGGAGCCAGGCACGACCGTCGTGCAGATGTGCCGCACACTTCGCGCCAATTTGCCATTATCCACTCTGCCCTCATTGATGAGACCTTGCAATGCATGCTACGAGCAAGACGTTGGAACACTGATGTAAGACGGACACTGGCTCATTTGAGTGGACTAGCGCTGCCCTCATCCGTCGTCGTCGGAGAGGCCGCCGAGATCTGCAGACTAGTCTATTTTGTTCTTCTTGGTCTTCGAAAAGGTGTGCTTTGGCAGGCTTGTGCTCATGCAGTGGCGCCAATGGAATCCGACGTGGACCTTCTTTGTTGCAGAGCATTACCGACGAGCACCACGCGGGCCGCCTGTTCGCCGTCACGCAATTAAAACGAGAAACATGCGGGCGTGGAAAATAAAGTTGCAACAAGGAAGCACATCACATCACATACGGTGCACGGAGCCAGCAGTAGTGTGTCTGTGTGACGATTGCGTTCAGAACCATGCCTCTTCTTTACCCTCTTTGTAGTGACGCAGCGAGTGGTAAGGATGCGACTTGGCACGCATCCTTGTTTCGGTGCGCTGCTTCTGTCAAGCCAAGTGGCAGCTGCACAATGGCCACAGTCAGCCTATACGTGCCGAAAAAGGTTTCAAAGATTCTTTGGACGCCCTCGAGCAGGTGCGTCCCGAGAGTGACGGGCGTAAAGCAATCGGCCGCCTGCTCATGCTTTTTGATTCCTTAGATTGCACAATTCCGACAAAGCCCGCTCGACCAGCTTAGGCCACCGAAAAATGCCCTTGGAATCAATTGGACTGGCGGTGTGGAGCAATTTGAGAGAACACTCGCGACGAGCTCTACCGATAAGCACAGACGCCAATGATTTTGATGTAAAGATTCGCAGCATGACCGTCCACTGTCTGCCTTGAAAACTATAAGAATTGATGCCCGGGTCTCTCTCTCTCTCTCATCGTCAGGACCTCAAAAAATGACAAGAGCAACTCGCTCGTTGCCATGCGGAACTTTTATGACGCCGTCCAGCTGCTTTGCCAGGAAGCGGGAGCTTCGAGACCGAGGACATGACAAGCGCAGCATCGTCGAGTGACAGCATAGACGGCGACAACGACTTCTCATCGCCAAAGGCAGATTCGCTGCATTCTCGTGCAACTGTACAAGCTTCCAGCTACTACTTTGCACACGTGAGCTTCGACACGGAGCCAGACATTGCATGGCGCTGGTGGGTTTGGAAGATTCCAGTCATTGTTTTTGTGACTGCGTCAAATGCAGCAAGCTCAAGGCCATACGATTTGCGCTATTGGAAGATCGGGTTCAAGCCTCCTAGTAAAAGCGACGTCATTGAAGCGATCCCGGATCGGCACTGGATGAATTTGCCAGTGTGGGATTCAGCACTTGCCCCCGGGATGCCCTGGTGAGTGACATTGATTACGGTGCGCAAGAGTACAAATGCTGATGCAGGCTCGCTGTATAGGGAAATGGTGACTACACAACTTGCTCGCGGCTTTGGGCAGACGTACAAGGTGCTCGATCCAATACCGAATTGGATCTTGACAATCGTGAGTACAGGCAGCAAAAGGAAATGGCAAGGGTGGACCGAAAATGAAGCTGATCCTGCTCCTACACAGCTTGGGTCGATATTGGGCTCAGTACTGGTCACAGCACTGCACAGCCGTTCGGGCACCGCCGGGAGCACTGGTGCGGCGCGATCACATCAGAGATGATGCGTTCCTCTACAATCATACTGTACAGCAAATCTTCGGCATTTGTGACCATGCCCGCGTCAAACGTTTGCACTTTCTGCAACCCATGCTGGACATTTCTTTTGGTGCTGGCAAGTGGAAAATTTGAATCAAGCACGCGCCGCCGTTGCGGCGGTGCTGCGGAGCAGTGCAGCGCAAGAGCTTTGTGCCCCGTGCTGTCCAGCATAGCCCACCAAAGCCTGCTCTTCAATCAGAATTCGTCCGTACAATAATGTAGGAGCAATCTCAAGTCAAGTTTCTTTCTCCCTCCAAAGTATCGCACATTGACCAATCTTGACGGGAACAAAGATGCGGACATCATATCGCGCTTTTGCACTTGCGTCTCTCGCCTTGGCGGTCTCACGGCGCGCTTTCTGCGTGCCTGTCCTTCCAAGATTTTCGTCATGACCCTCTAGAGCTGTCTGACGAAGAGCACGAGGATATACACGACTTTGGTTTTGTCCCTCATTCGCCAAAGCTCATGGACCACATGGAGGAGTACGACGACTACTTGCCTAAGCATTATGATATGTGGCACAAGTACACTGATGCCGACGAAGAAGCGGCTCGTCACAGGGCCGAGCAGTCCGATCATGAGGCGCATTTTGTAAAGGACGACGAGAATCGTCGTGTGCACAAGTCCGAAGCGCCATGGGAGCCAGGCCATGCTGAAGGAAGCCAAGGCTTCGACAGGACAGTGGAACTGATTCGTCAACTTTACGAAGAGCACGAGCGCAAGGCTGGCAAGAAGGACGATGGCAAACACAAAGAGGACACGATAGCGGCTGCACCGAGCACGGTAGGCGATGTTTGGCGGCGCCCATGCAAAGCCGGTCTTGAAACGCAACGGATCGCATTCCGAAGCGTCAGCGTCGCAGGATGGCGATGGCAGCGTGGCTGCAGCAAAATTGTTCGACGAGCACATCAATCGTAACAAAGGCACAGACTCATCCAGCGGTTGTTGCCCACGACTCGTCCCATTCAGGACGCGAACCGTCGGAGCAGTCGCACTCGATGGCACAGCACGTCATGAGCACAGACTATGACCACTCTTTCAACGTGAGAAAGGAAAGGCGTGAATGATGACATGTCGACGCAAAAGAATAGTCCATGCTCTAGGCTTGTAGCAATGTGAATAAATACATATGTGAAAGTCATGACTTGTCTGTCTTGCTCTTTCCTTTGACTGACCACATAGTCTGTAGCGTCCGTTGCCTTTTATCGCTTGCGCTGCTTCCAATGCCACCCCGTTGCCGCTTGAGACCCACGAGATGGGAAGTGTCATTGGCATTGATCATCGACAATCGTGGCAGACCAGACTTACTATGCCATCCTTTTCGCTAGCTTGCTGCGACCACGAGGGGATTTGCTGGACGTGGAGCTGCACACAGAGAGAGGATCGCAGTATTGCCCATGAATGACAAGCGATCAGGCAGAAACAAGCTGCAAAAGGTGCCGATCCAAAGCCGGTGCGTTACGACGACAATGTGAGGAAACTTGCATTTGCCAGGAGCAGAAGCGAAACTTGCTGCATTCTCTTCAAGCTGATTTGCCTCTGTTTGGGATTGCAGCAATGAGAATATATACTGCGCTTCCTTGCGTACCCTCCTCGCCCACACTTCGGCACCTTCGCGAGGCCCACAACCACGTGGGAAGCCACTGACGTGCTCGCCTTTTCTTGTGCCCTCTAGTGTGCCAAAGCCACGCTCAGCGAGGTCCGGTCGCACTTCGAGTATGCTCTTATCCTTCAAAGGTGTATCGCACAATGCTTCCTCAAGTGCGCCTGCCAGTTGCAGAGCTCGACCAAGGGGCGAGGCAAGAATGTGCGTTGGTCGTCTCTCGCGATCGAATATGGGCGAAGTCGTCGATGAGTCACTGGACAAAGTCGACCTGTGCGCTTTCTTGACTGCCTCGCACAGCGCCCTTAGTTGTGCTTGTCCATGCACACTCAAGGGTGAATCGGTGCTTCCTTGAAGGACGTGCGCAACATTCGCACTCGTTTCGGGATGTCGGATGATTGTGAGCAAGGGATACTTTATGATTTTCTCACGCCGCAAGAGCGGCACGATTGTCTGAAGACGACATGCTATAACACGTCGGTGCCATTACGGGACCGGAATGGACCCGTTGCTCGAGCTGCATTTGCAAGGTGTCTTCGTCATTGCCTAGCGATCGAGCACTGGCGTCGTATAGTGCTCTTGCTTTGCGAAGTCACGAGCTGCCATAGAACATCACCCAATGGAGAGCAACAATGATGGTAGGCAAAGACCTTATTTGCAACAAACGACGGTTAAGCGTGCAAATCCGAGGAGCCATCTTTTCCTCTTGTGGCCACACTACTGCAGGCGGAGAAGCGCACGCGTGGCAGAGCAAGTAGCGTGCAGCCAAGTGCAGACAGGATAATGCGCTGCGCAGGACACGAGACTGCTGGCGCGCCACGAAATTTTGCGAGGCGTGCAACTTGTTTTTGCTTGCAAGAAGATTGCACCTTGATCTTCGAGGAGTGAATTGGGTCGACATGTATCCTCTCGACAAGACGCTGCCAGGAAAAGTGCAGCGATGGCCATCAGTAAAAGTCGTCAGCGGCCCGCCAAAGGCCGCAAGCCGCCGAGCTCAGACAAGCCCTCCTCGTCGACGAGACAAGGAAGATCGACGACAAGAAGCAAGTCTCCAAAAAGAAAAAGAGCCGAGAGCCAAAAGCGTTTCTTGCTCCGCAGGCAGGAGAGATTGAAGATGAGCTGGTCCGTGATGCGGTGAAATGATTGATGCTAGTGGGAGTGGCTCCGAGCAGAACGATATAGTCGATGTCGATGGACTTTTCTTTGCATGCCAACGGGTCAGCTCGATCGGCGGCAAACTTTTTGCTCCAGCTCGATGAGCGGCAAGTGAGCCGGTGAGTCAGACACTGCTGGTAAATAACAATTCTAAACACTTGCTGACTACGCATGTGTCCCATCCAAAATTCATACAGAACCAATGCAGAGACAAAACGCCTTCGAACAGCAGAACTGGCTCGAGAGAGGGCCAATAATGGCAAGTCTGATAAAGGCAAGAACAAGGCCGCAGAAATATCGCACGAGTCTGGAGATGTCAGCACGGACATGGAAGGAGCAAGCATAGACAGTGATGTTTCTGACGGGGAAGATGATATCACCGATTTGAGCGAGACAGGATCAGGCGTAGAGTTCGGCGAGGAGAGCGAAGACGAATATGCCCGTCCGATTTCAAAAGGATGGCTCAGCGTCAAAAAAGCGGAAAGAGGAGGCAGAAGCTCTGGCGCAAAAGAGAAAACGACTGCCTACGAGAAAGACTTCCGTCGGATGGGACTCAGGCGAAGACCGATCGAGCGAAGATCTACAAGAGGACTCCGATGGCGACCAAGACATCAGGGAAAAATAGGACCAAAAAAGCTCGTCGTGAGCTTTCAAAAAGCAGAGATGAGCAGAGCGGTCAAAAGCTCCCTTGGTTGAAAGTGATGATGAAGCATCTGTGCAGCCTGGAACAAGCAAAAAGTGCGTCGTCATCCAAATCTACCATTCTGACTGCTTCACGATTTGGTATGCAAGCGCCCTATGCCATCTTGACGCAAAAGAAAAATCAGAAAGGCTTTCGACTGGCTTCGCGAACAGATTGCGCGACTTTCGACAAGAGATCGTCAATGACCCAGAGCTGACACTGGGCTTGGTCCGTCGTCTCGCTGTCTTTGCCGGTCAGAGCGTGACCTCGCCAGATTGACGAGTACAAGAGGGCTGATGTCGATGATACTATACGCGGCTTTGCTATTTTGTCCTTTGTGCGCAGTACTTTACCGACATTTTACCGGGCTATCGTATTCGAGATCTGACAGAGGTCTGAGAAAAAAGAGCGCGTTTCAAGAACTTGCAGACGTCAGAATGGGAGCAAGGACTGGTAGAGTATGCGTATGCGTATACCGTCATTACTTGGAGCTGTGTGAGCGAGTCGCACGACGAAGCATCAGGTGGAGAGCCTCTCTTCGCAGTAGCGTATTCTGTCAAGCCATGTGCACAGAGGGGGCTCGCAGTCTCGGCTAAGCGACGCATTTCAACGCCTATCGGACGGGTGCGCTCGCTCAGTATCGTGTCTCTCGCGAAAGAGCGGTGTAGGGACAACAGTCGCAGTGAGTGCATGCGGCGCTGGGTAAGCGTCAATATTCGCGGAGAGTCAAGAGCGAAGAATGCCGGGGCACGCGGCGAAGTCAGGGGTCTTGAAATCGTCTCGCATGCTCAACCGCGAAATCTTAATGAGAGGTGATCAAGGAGGCGAAGATCCAGGTGCATGCAGTCAAGTTCATCTAGATATTCTTTGCGCGTCGATTTGCGGGTAGTGACTTGCGCATGACGAGCTCGCAGAAGGCAAGCGTGCTGATACCGTGTCGGCGTCTGGGGCTCACACTCCAACGACATGTACAACAAGAAGCTCAAGTCAAAAGACATCCGCAAGGGCAAAGGTGAACACCTCAGCAAGAAGGGTGTCAAGCGTGTCAAGGAGATGCGCGAAATAGCAGAAGAGATTGAAAGAGGCGGAAGCAGAAATCAACAAGGAAGAGCGAGAGCGCCATCAAACGGAAACGCTAAAAACTTTTGTTTGTGCTGTACTTCTCGATTCTCAAAGCCACAGCCGCGGGGGATCATTTGGTCATTGCTGCATGGTTGAGCAGAGGCACTTCGGGACTCTTTGCCTCGAAGTCAACATCGAATTTTTTCGCCTGTATCTGCTGAGATCTTGCGCGTTCACGTGCGCGTTGCGCTTGATTATGAAGCTTCACGAGGCGAAGCATTCGAATCAGTGCAGTCTCGAGAAGAACAAAGTTCGCAAAAAGATGACTCAGGACCATCTTATCAAGGCGAAGAAGGGATGGCAATTTCGACATACAATCCCTCGTTGGCGCTTCACTGCATCGTAACTTCACTAGAATTGCTCAACGGGCAAGGCGAGGGCACTCAATCTTGATTTAAGCGACATTGTAGCACAGCTTTATCAAGTCATGATTCCCCTGTGCAATCATGCTTCGATTGAGGAGTTTAGCCTGCTAGTCGCGGATTATAATTTCGATTGACGCTGGTCCGTCTGTAGCGCGGCTTCTGCTGAGAGCTTTGCACCTTGCCCTCGTGGCTCCACAGCGATGGCCATGCTGTGTCCCTGCCGAGCGGCTCGCAGTCTTTGTTGTGCGCATGTCGATTTGCGCGCTTCACATGCCTGCAAAGAACTTCACTGGCATTGCTTGACATGGTGCAAGTATATAAATTCGCGCTCGCAATGATGCAATAAAGACATTGATTGGATAGTCGCGGGGGGCTGCAGGTGATCGTGCCGCAACGCCTCAATTCGACCCGAGCAGCGATTGCTGTCGATGGCCTCAGACGCAATTGCAGGCAGGCGTATGTACTTTGGGCAACTTGCTAGCCTTGAGAAAACATGTCCACGAGATGACATTCTGTGCTTCGCGCGCAAAGTGTTTGCATCAACGACGGACCACTTGAGATCTTCAATCACACTTTTTGCACACTGAGGATTTGATTTGTAATGTCGTAGCAATTGCGCATTTGGCGTATAACGATGCATTGTACTATTCTATAAGTGATTACGAGAATTGCAATTAAAGAGCAAGAATGTTTCCTTGATCTGCTAGCTTGTTTCAAGCCTGCAGGCCTGTCGCTGGGAGTTCAAATATTTGGATTTGGGATCAACGGATATCTTGATAAGTATGAGTCGATTAATCAAAAATTGCAAACGCCTTCTGGTATCTATTCCACGTCTCAATCATAGTCTTCATCGTCGTCCTCGTCTTCCAGTTCATCGGCTTCTTGCTCTTCGCGAGAAGTGACGGACTTTCTAGTGGCTCCGCTCGAGGGATCGTCTATCTCACTGCTTGCGTCTTCTGCCTTGATTGCTGGGACCGCAAGCCCTCTCGCCTGTACCAGCGCTAGGATCTGAAGCATCACGTTGACGCTTCTTCTTATCACTCCTAACGGCAATTTTGATGCCTTGCGATGCTCTCAAGCTTCTTTCGAGAGCTCTGTAGGCTCCAGCATACCGGGAAAGCGGCGTGGCGTGTAGACTGAGAAAGGTTCGGTATATGCTTCGGCCAACGTCTCAGAGATACCTTCATTTGTCTGACCTTGCCCTTGTGAGAGGTCGGTAAAAAGTAAGCGAATACGGTAGGTCCCCTCTGCTCGCACACTAAGATCTTGCAGGACGAAGAAGATTTGGTACTCGTCCCTCTCATCACGAATAGAATATTCGCGCTCGTCCACGCCTGCTCCACGAGATTGCGGGCATAGTGCTCTGTGGTGGACTGTCGCCGTCTGTCTACTTTGATCGCGAAGCTGCTGCGTGATATAGTGATGTTCATAAAGCCGAGCTCAGCGAGGCATGTAAGACCGATGAGCTTGTGCGGGAGGCGGAGGTGGTCCCATCCTAGATGTAGATGCCTCCGGTCCCCGCGTCATCGCGTCGAATTCCCTTGAGTCGTAGTGAGGTCATGATGCTCCTGCTCCAGCTACGCCACCACGCATGCCGGCAGGGATTGAAGAATCGATTGAAATAAGTTCACCATCCTGCGATTGCCCAGCTCAGTGCTTGCCCGACGCGGCGCATCGTTTGTGTAAAGCAGGGCAGGGCCTGCGAAGACAGCCACACGGTTTCCGCTGTCGGGGAGGTTAGTTTTGCGGGCCTGTCTCATTCACGCACGATCGAGACCAAGGAACGGCCGCAAGCTTGTGTATACAAACACGGTGAGAGGTTCCGCGAAATGAGCACGAGGCCTGAATCAGGATCGCACAAAGTCTGAAGCAGGAGAAGAGGGAAGTAATATGACTTCCCACGGGGAAAACAATGCCGCACAGTGGACCTCGTCGGTAATGACGAGCTTCCCAATGAGCGATGACTCAGAGGTTTCGATCTTTATCTCCATATCACACATCCTGGCTTAACGCTTCGGGATGCTGAACACCACAAAGTCTGTTACCTGCGGCCAATTCTTATATCTTGGAGAATCCCTCGACGCGAATTTCGCACTCGCACGTTCTGACCGGCGTTGATCTTTCTGGCCTGTCAAGAGACTGGAAGTGGTACGAAGAAAATATCCCTTCTCTGCCTGCACGTGCGCTGTTGTCGAGATCCGGCCATGGACTCAGAGTCTGCGGCGGTTTCTGTGCTTCCTGAGAAAGATGGACGCGGATGAATGTTAAAGGTAAATGCGCCTTCTGCATTCTTCATTCCGTTAATACCGACGCGGTGATCTCGCGCCATCAGCCGTACATATCCTCCGTCGATATCGACGTCAGGTCCCGCGCTCCGATCTTCCGGTATGACTGATCGTGGTAATATTGTTCAATCTCGGTCTGAGACGAGCGCTTGACTCGTTGGGGAATCACCTGGTCGGC